>SJXQ01008614.1:339564-387758 GCA_006408695.1 Aepyceros melampus | reverse complement strand
GCTTTCTTATCTCTTCTTGCTATTCTTTGGAACTCTGCATTCAGATGCTTATATCTTTCCTTTTCTCCTTTGCTTTTCGCTTCTCTTCTTTTCACAGCTATTTGCAAGGCTTCCCCAGACAGCCATTTTGCTTTTTTGCATTTCTTTTCCATGGGGATGGTCTTGATCCCTGTCTCCTGTACAATGTCACGAACCTCATTCCATAGTTCATCAGGCACTCTATCTATCAGATCTAGGCCCTTAAATCTATTTCTCACTTCCACTGTATAGTCATAAGGGATTTGATTTAGGTCATACCTGAATGAATGGTCTAGCCATTTTCCCTACTTTTTTCAATTTAAGTCTGAATTTGGCAATAAGGAGCTCATGATTTGAGCCACAGTCAGCTCCTGGTCTTGTTTTTGCTGACTGTATAGAGCTTCTCCATCTTTGGCTACAAAGAATATAATCAATCTGATTTCAGTGTTGACCATCTGGTGATGTCCATGTGTAGAGTCTTCTCTTGTGTTGTTGGAAGAGGGTGTTTGCTATGACCAGTGCATTTTCTTGGCAAAACTCTAGTCTTCGCCCTGCTTCATTCCGTATTCCAAGGCCAAATTTGCCTGTTACTCCAGGTGTTTCTTGACTTCCTATTTCAAAATCAGAAGACTGGCCAAATAAATAATGATGACCTATCCTTTCAGGTTATTGTCTCAAATTAGTATTCTTTATCCTCAGTATGTTTAGGGTTTACTGTGAGGGTCCAGAGGCAAGCAGTGACTTTCTTAGTTCTTGTAGAGTCAGTGGAGCCTTAAGGATAATTAGTGTGCCGTAATATATTGGTTACAGCACGGAGGAATCAGCTTTGAGCCCCATTTCTGTGACAGCCACGAGCATGGTGCTTAACTCCTTTGTGTCCGTTTGCTCATCTGTAAAATGGAGCTAATAGTGAATATTCTGTTATAAAGTTGATCGGGGTAGGAAGTACAGTAATGCGTGTGAAGTGCTCGGCTCTTCCTTGGGCTCCCAGTGAGTAGTTATTCCAGACTGTTTGCCTGAATCTCTCTCTTCATGCCTTAGACTCTCCTTCAGCTCACATTTCAACTAATACTACTAGAAGCTTCTTTGGGAGAGAAAAACTTCTCTAATTATTTCACAGGAGTTTGAGACAGTTAAAATAGGAAAATAATAAATGTGAAAACCACTGCACAAATTTTCTTGATTTTTGTTTTTTTTTTCTGTTTACCTCCTCCCCAACTAGGAGGTAAGCCTTGAAGAGTAGGGACTTTGCCTGTGTTGTTTAGATTTTTTTTTTTCCCTATGCCTAAATCAGTGCCTAGCAAACACTTGTTGAGTGTTTGACTATAATGTAAATTATGAAAAGTTATCCATAATTGTACTTCCCAGGGCTAAATAACCATTGTGGATATTATAGTATATAGTTTTCTAATTTTACATACTTAACTAGTGTCTATGATTATGCGCTTATATCATATTTCATTGAGTCTAAAGATGAACCGGTTTTACCATATTTTGTGTCTTTAAATTTGGGATGTCTTACAATCAAGAGTTTACTATGAATTAATGGGCAGCATTTTTCGTTCTCAAAACACATAAAATGAGACTGTTATCTTAAAAATCAATTGGATCTTAGATTTGATGAGATTTGGTATATATTTGAAACAAAAAGGAGATCATTATGTTCAGCTTTCCCCACCTAAATATCTTGAACATTTTCCCGTATCACTGTATTTAGATCTATCATATTCTTAACAGATATTTAACATATTAATTGTTCAACCGATTCCTTTTTTTAAACATTGGAGCTTTTTCTTTTTTTCTTTTTTTTTCTGTTATCGTGCTGCATTGAATATCCTTGTACATATCTTTATGCACTTAAGTCCATTTTCTTTTAAGCACCTGGACCTACACATGTTTTCTGTAGTATGTGAGGGTAACTGTTTCCCTATATCCTTAATAGTACTGCTTCCTAAGAAATTTAAAAAACATTTGTTAATCTGCTGAATGAAAATATATCCTAATTTTTTTTGCTTGCTTAATTATAAATGGAATTGAGCCTTTTTGTCTGTTTAGTGTTTTTTATTTGCTCTTCTGTGATGCACTTGTGTGTAGGACAGTAGACTTTTAATTGGCTGGCAGATTTGCCCTAATTAGTAAGAGAGGCCACCACAGTAGGGAGCCATGCATTGTCATTAATTCTTGGGAATAACTTTCAGGGGCAGAGTCCACCACCCTTGTGGAAGGCAAGAAGGCTTTATAAGGACCCAAGATTGGGGGGAAAATTAGATCTAGAGCTTAAGTCTGTGCTCATTTAAAATTAGATTAATGTGGGTTTTGCATATTGCTAAGTTGTTCTTGTCACTATTTTTAAGCGCTTTTGCTGTGCCCAGCGATGTGAGTTTTAGAGGTAGACATCGGATGGTCTCTGCCTTTTAGTTTCCATTGCAGCCTGTGGAGAAGGCGGATTTCAGTCCTTCCACAAGAGTGAGTCCAGAAGGTACAGAGAATATGCAGAGCACAGAGGAAGGTGTTTAGTCTAACTGAGTTTAAGGAAGGCTTCCTGGAGTAGGTATGAAGCCTAAACTGAGTTTTGAAGGATAATAAGAGTTAGCTGGGGGCAGTGAGTAGTAAAGGATGTGGCAGCATGAGGGAAGATATGGGTGGTTGAAGTGGACTGCCACAGATAGGGTTTTCTTAGAACATAGTATTTGAGGTAAAGAGTGACTTAGGATGAGTCTGGGAAGAACCAGATAATGAAGGGCTTTAAATGCCATACTAAAGATTCTGCATTTTATAGGTTAAGGGGAGTAATTTTGAGTTAATGGCATGATCATATTGTGAAATTATTGCCTGAAGATCGATTTAAGGGGCAAGACCTCAGGCAGTGAGATGTGTTGGGAAACCATTCTGGTAACCCAGGTGAGAGAACTGAGGCTTTAGCTCAGTGGTAAGAGCTTACTGGAATGATTAGTCATTTCTCTTAGTTTATATTAATATAATATTTGACCCTCTTGTTGAGAATACCTCTGAGATTAAATTTTATGGACCTGTTGACTTAACGTTAATTTTCTAATTATTGTTCTATGTCTGTAAGAAGTTTATTCTTTCATAAATACCTTCTTAACTAGTATGGTACTATATAGAGATGGTTAACAAGTGTTTTTGATGATTATAAAAATTGAGAGATATTAGCTCTTTTGGTGTGCTTAGTGATTATTTTAGAAACCATTGGAGAACTTTGCTTTGGGGTAAAAGCAATGATTTGTTAGATTAAATTTAAGTTCAGTTCAGTCGCTCTGTCGTGTTTGACTCTTTGCGACCCCATGAATCGCAACACACCAGGCCTCCCTGTCCATCACGAACTCCCGGAGTTCACTCAGACTCACGTCCACTGAGTCCGTGATGCCATCCAGCCATCTCATCCTCTGTCATCCCCTTTTCCTCCTGCCCCCAATCCCTCTCAGCATCAGGGTCTTTTCCACGGAGTCAGTTCTTCACATGAGGTGGCCAAAGTACCGGAGTTCAAGCCTTAGCATCATTCCTTCCAAAGAACACCCAGGGCTGATCTCCTTTTGAAAGGACTGGTTGGATCTCCTTGCAGTCCAAAGGACTCTCAAGAGTCTTCTCCAACACCACACTTCAAAAGCATCAATTCTTTGGCGCTCAGCTTTCTTCACAGTCCAACTCTCACATCCATACACGACCGCTGGAAAAACCATAGCCTTGACTAGACGGACCTTTGTTGGCAAAGTAATGTCTCTGCTTTTGAATATACTATCTAGGTTGGTCATAACTTTTCTTCCAATGAGTAAGCGTCTTTTAATTTCATGGCTGCCATTTTAAAAAACTTATATACATTATAATTTGTATGTGCTAATTTCTCTCTCTCTCTTTTTTAAGGCTATTAGCAAAAGATGGTGGATCGCTTGGCAAACAGTGAAGCAAATACTAGACGTATAAATATAGTAGAAAACTGTTTTGGAGCAGCTGGCCAACCCTTAACTATACCTGGACGTGTTCTTATTGGCGAAGGCGTATTGACTAAGTTGTGCAGAAAAAAGCCCAAAGCAAGGCAGTTTTTCTTATTTAATGATATTCTTGTATATGGCAATATTGTCATCCAGAAGAAAAAATATAACAAACAACATATTATTCCCCTGGAAAATGTCACAATTGATTCCATCAAAGATGAGGGAGACTTGAGAAATGGATGGCTGATCAAGACACCAACAAAATCATTTGCAGTTTATGCTGCCACTGCCACTGAGAAATCAGAATGGATGAATCATATAAATAAGTGTGTCACTGATTTACTCTCCAAAAGTGGGAAGACACCTAGTAATGAACATGCTGCCGTCTGGGTTCCTGACTCTGAGGCAACTGTATGTATGCGTTGTCAGAAAGCAAAATTCACACCTGTTAATCGTCGTCACCATTGCCGCAAATGTGGTTTTGTTGTCTGTGGGCCCTGCTCTGAAAAGAGATTTCTTCTTCCCAGCCAGTCCTCTAAGCCTGTGCGGATTTGTGACTTCTGCTATGACCTGCTTTCTACTGGGGACATGGCCACGTGCCAGCCTGCTAGATCGGACTCTTACAGTCAGTCACTGAAGCCTCCTTTAAATGATGTGTCTGATGATGATGATGATGATGATAGCAGTGACTAAGGGCATATTTTGAAATATTTAATCGGGTGTGACTATCTGAGAAATCAGCTCTGGGGGAATGTAAAATTCTGAGCTTTCTCTCAATTTTGCTCTTGCCATGAATTTGCCTGAGAAACTTTCAACCTATGTGCCTCAGTATACTCTATAGAAAATAGGTCCTGTTATCATCCCCCTTTCTCTGCAACCTCTCCTCACCTCTCCTAGCTCCCTATTCTTTACAGGGATAGACTATTACAAATATATCAGACAAATGTTTGGTTTCTTGTTTTAATTCTAGACTACTTTCTTGGATGGTTGGGAAGAGATGTTTAACATATCATGTGTTGCATTGTTGTTTATTATATGTTCTGTTACATGGAAAAACTAAAAGCAAAGAATGACAGAGAAAGGAGTAAGATATGTTTAGTGAATTATGTCATTAGCTTTTTTCTAACCATCCTATCTAAAGGTTAAGATACCAATAACTGAAATACATGTTTTGGAAATACTTTGACTTTTTCATATACCAGGTGGTGCCTTATCATAATAGCACTGTTGCATGAAATAAGCCCCTACCTTCTCACTTTTTAGTTTTGTTTTAAAAGTACACTGGTGCTTTCTGAGGTAATAAAATGAATGTTATAGATGGGTGTAATTAGGAAATACTTCTCATTTGACAGCTATAAGTAACTAAATTTTGAGGTCCTTCATTCTGTATGAATATTTTTCATAAAACATTATTGTTGTGATTATATTTTTACTTTTTATAGGTACCAAATTATAATTGTCATTCTTAGGAGTTTGATTTGAAATTTGCTAAAGACAAATGGTCATTGCATTATATCTGCTGACATATTTTTAGGGTATAAATTCATCTGCTTTAACATTGTTTCTAGAATGAAAAATCTTATACAATTTCTTGAAATATAAACAATCTCTTTAAAAAAATCTGATGCTAGAGCACAGATAGTTAAAGATTTCGAAGAAATAATGTAGGAGGATGGTCAGTACAGACCAGTTAAGTTTGATAGATTTCATATCTGTGGAAGTATTTTCTATTTCAGTGTGAAACTATCTTGAATTTACAAATATAGCGTTATATTTTATAAAATTTTGTAAAGTCCCAAACAATATTTCTATTTTTGTAAAACAGTTGTATGTTTTAATATGTTTCTGAAATCATTTTGCAATCTGTGGGAATAGAGTAGCAATTGATCTTTCTAAATTGTGAACTTTATTGAGTCCGTCTAGATTGCTGTGAGAAGGGATAATTTTTCACTCTTTGCTTTTGAGGCAGCCATTAGGTTGAAAGTATATTTATCATATAAAACTTGATGCGATTTGCACTACTCTCTCCATTTGTATGCTGCAAATAATCTTTCAAATACGAAAAATCAGCCTGAAGTTTGTTTTAAATTCTAAATTCTTTTGTTTTAAAATCTTTAAATCTGGATGTATGGCAAATGTCACGAGAGGTTGATTTAATAATTTGTGACAGGGGATTCTTTGGTTTGGTTAAGGCACTACCTTAACTTTTAAATTGTAAAAGCACCTGAGATAGGTCTCTCTGTAGGAAATGTGAAAGAAAGGCACAGCAGGTATTTTGTTTGTTTTAATATCATATGGACTTTTGTTTCTAAGCAATATTTACACATAATCAATAAACATATCTGAAAAGAACCATAAAACCTGACATGTGCTAATAATGGAGACTTGGTGGTACATAGGAACCTGGCAAATTCAAGAACCAAGGGGAAATGTTCTGAGATGACATGTTGTCAACCTCTATTGACTCTGTTTTTACAATAAAAAGTATTTTACAACTTTATCTTCTGTGTATGTTGTAACTTGAAGATTTTTTATCCCTTGCTAAGGTTAACGGAGATGTTATGCATGCTAAGTCTGCTGCTAAGTTGCTTCAGTCATGTCCGATCTGTGCAACCCCATAGACGGCAGCCCACCAAGCTCTGCCATCCCTGGGATTCTCCAGGCAAAAATACTGGAGTGGGTTGCCATTTCCTTCTCCAATGCATGAAAGAGAAAAGTGAAAGTGAAGTCGCTCAGTCGTGTCCAACTCTTAGCGACCCCATGGTCCGCAGCCCACCAGGCTCCTCCGTCCATGGATTTCCCAGGCAAGAGTGCTGGCGTGGGGTGCCATTGCCTTCTCCAGATGTTATGCATATTTTACCTCATTTCAAGAGCTGTGAGTGTCTTCTGCCAGGGGTCTCCAGCCTCCAGGATCTAATACCTGATCTAAGGTGCAGCTGATGTAATAATAATAAAATAAAGTACACAGTCAGTGTAATACTCTTGAATCATATAGAAACCATGTTCCCACCCCACCCTGTACCCTGATCTGTGGAAAAATGGTCTTCCACGACACCAGTCCATCCCTGGTGCCAAAAAGGGTGGGGACCGCTGTTCTGTGGTTCAGGCATAATTTATTCTAGGCACTAGGAGTAAAGCAGTGAACAGAAATTGCCTATTTTACATGGAATTTACCTGCAAATAGAATCTAGACTATTTTATTCCAGATTTTTTCCTGTGTTTTTTGTAAAACTTAAGAATTTTACTAATTAAAAAAAAAAAAGAATTTTACTTATAAACCTGAAATCATCTTGGTCCCAATTTCTCATCCTGTTCTCTTTAATGAAACTTACTTGGACTGTACTGGATCCCCAGTACATTAATGAAATTGATAACTGTGGCATAAAGGAAACAAAAGTCCCATAGATGCCAAAGAAAAATGTTAAGTTGAATACGCCTTAATACAGGAGTTCATGCCTTTGAGTCAAGTACATAAAATGGCCAGTTTTGTACAAAGTCAAATGTTTATATATGTCTTTTATGCTGAAGTTCTTATAAACAGGTAGTTTTGAACTATACCATTATTCTTGAAAGATTCCAGTAGCTGAGCTGCAGTCTTCTTTCTCTTGGATATGCCAACTTGTTCTCAAATATGTTTTTTCCTTATACAGTAAAGTATTAGTTATCTACAAATCCACTGGATTACTCTACATTGTAGAAGATAAATAAAATTGAATAGTAACGACTAGGATGAAAATACATGAAATTGTGTTTATTGATAGCGACTATAAAGTTTTTGTTTAAAAGCTAAATTAGAGTCATTCAACATATATTAAATGTTAAATGAATACCTCTGAGATACAAGCTAAATCAGATCCCTTATGATTATACAGTGGAGGTGATGAATAGATTCAAGGGAGTAGATCTGGTAGAGTGCCTGAAGAACTATGGATAAAAGTTCATAACATTGTACAGGAGGCAGTGGCCAAAACCATCCAAAAACAAAAGCTGAGGAAAGAACGAGACACGTAAGGCAAAGGAGAAAAGGAACACCCAACTGAATGCAGAATTCCAGAAAATAGCAAGAAGAGATAAAATCTTAAGTCAACAGTGCAAAGAAATAGAGGAAAAATAATAGAATGGGAAAAGACTAGATATCTCTTCAAAAGAACTGGAGATACTAAGGGAACATTTCATGCAAAGATGGGCACAATGAAAGATAAAACCAGCAAGGACCTAATAGAAGCAGAAGAGATTAAGAAGAGGTGCCTAAAATGTACAGAACTACACAAAAAGAGGTCTTAATGACCCAGGTGACCACAAAGGTGTGGTCACTCACCTAGAGCCAAGTGTGAGTGTGAAATCAAGTGGGCCTTAAGAAGCATTACTAGTAACAAAAAGCTAGTGGAGGTGATGGAATTCCAACTGAGCTGTTTCAAGTTCTAACAGGTGACACTGTTAAAAGTGCTGCACTCAATATGCCGGCAAATTTGGAAAACAACAGTGGCCACTGGACTGGAAAAATTCAGTTTTCCTTCCAGTCCAAGGAAGGGCAATGCCAAACAGTTGTACTCATTTCACATGCCAGCAAGGTAATACTCAAAATCCTTCAAGCTAGGCTTAAGCAGTACGTGAACCTAGAACTTAAAGATGTACAAGCTGGATTTAGAAAAGGCATAGAACCAAGGATCGAATTCCCACATTTGTTGGATCATAGAAAAAGCAAGGGAATTTGAGAAAAATGTCTACTTCTGCTTCATTGACTATGCTGAAGCATTTGACTCTGTGGGTCACAACCAATTGTGGAAAATTCTTAAAGAGATGGGAATACTGGACCACCTTACCTGCCTCCTGAGAAATCTGTATTCAGGTCAAGAAGCAACAGTTAGAACTGGACCTGGAACAACGGACTGGTTCAAAATTGGGAAAGGAGTATATCAAGACTATATTGTCACTCTGTTTATTTAGCTTATACAGAGTACATCATGTGAAATGCTGGGCTGGATGAGGCTCAAGGTGAATCAAGATTGTTGGGAGAAATATCAACAACCTCAGATAAGCAGATGTCACCACTCTAATAGCAGAAAGCAAAGAGGAACTAAAGAGCTTCTTGATGAGTGTGAAAAAAGAGTGAAAACTGACTTGAAACTCAGCATTCAAAAGACTAAGATCACAGCATCCAGTCTCATCACTTCCTGGCAAATAGATGGGGAAACAGTGATAGATTTTATTTTCTGGGGCTCCAAAAATGACTGCCGATGGTGAATGCAGTCATAAAATTAAAAGATACTTGCTCCTTGGAAGAAAAGCTATGACAAACCTAAACAGCATTTAAAAAGCAGAGATATCACATTACCAACAAAGGTGCATATAGTCAAAGCTGTAGTTTTTCCAGTAGTCATGTATGGATGTGAGTTGGACCATAAAGAAGACTGAGCACCCAAGAATTGATGCTTTTGAACTGTGATGCTGGAGAAGACATTTGAGAGTCCTTGGACTGCAAGGAGATCCAACCAGTCAGTCCTAAAGGAAATCAACCCGGACTGTTCATTGGAAGGACTGATGTTGAAGCTGAAGCTCCAGTACTTTGGCCACCTGATGTAAAGAACCAACTCATTAGAAAAGACCCTGATGCTGGGAAAGATTGAAGGCAGGGGGAGAATGGGACGACAGAGGATGAGATGGTTGGATGGCATCACCAACTCAATGGGCATGAGTTGGAGCAAACTGAAAAATGGTGAAGGACAGAGAAGCCTGATGTGTTGCAGTCCATGGAGCTGCAAAGAGTCTGATGTGACTTTGTGACTGAACAAGAAAATTTATTAAGTATCGGTTATATTTTAAACTTAAGGATCATTTCTATAATGGTTATTTTTAATGGCATTCTCTTAAAAATATAAAATTTCTTAAAAATTACTTTGGCATCTGAAGTAAGAAAAATTTTTTGGAACAATATACTTAATATACCAAATTTTAACCCTAGAAAGGAGAATTTTTAAGCCTTTTAACCAACAGTATTGCTCTTTGCATCCACTCTTAATGTGTTTGGCAAAAACGAATTGGCAAAAGAATTGCTTGGCTTGATGATGTTATCCTGTTAATTGAGTAGTAATAGAAAGGGTAGTGGAAGTTGGTTGATGACATTGCTAATGCTGTGTTGTCTTCGCCATCCAAACCATTGTTATATTTGATTATTCACATTAGTTGAAATGATTGCTGTAAAGCTTTGATGGTATTAGCTAACAGTTTATCAAGAAAAAAGGAGTACTGTAGTCAGTATTGCTTTCATCAGACTTTACTCCAGTCAGCTTAGTGTTTTGAGGAAATAATGTGGTTTACTCTAATTTTAGCTTTATTGAGATATAATTCACTTACCATAGAGTTCATCCATTTAAAGCGTACAATTAAAAAAATTAAGCTGAAGTTACACAGTTCAATGGTTTTTGTTATAATAAAACCGTCACCATCGTTTTCAGAACATTTTCATCACTTCAGAAGTTGCCCTGCACACATTAGTGATCATTCCCCTTTTACTCCCCAATCTCCCCAACCCCAGACAACCACTAATCTACTTTTCTGTGTATAGATTTGCCTTACATGGACATTTGACAAATCAGGTCATACATTATGTGGTCTTTGGTGACCTGCTTTTTTTCAGGGGACCTGTGAGGATGCCCTCCTCACCCTGCCTAGCCATCCCATTCTGAGCCATCCACACACGGGGAAACTTGACTCCGCATAGGCTCTGACTCCCTCTGTGGGTCACTCCCACTCCCAACCGAGCGCCCTCCATCCCGCTTTAACACCAGGCCTGAAGCCTTACCGTTGTATGAACGCCCTTCCTCCTCCCTACTTGGGTGAGGAACTCTGGCTCCAACCGACCCACCCATGCCAGGCTCCAGTTCCCTGCATGTGGACATCTTTCCCACTCTGGGCTTTGACTCAACGCACCAGGCTGCCTACCCTCCTCACCCCATCACCACCCTCCCCAATGCACTCTCCTCTCTGGCTCTGACCCCCTACCCCCACCAGGCTCCTTTGTACAGACCCCTCCCTTCCTGTGTCCACCCAGTGGCTTAAGACCGAATGCTCAGAAGGAGAAGGGAGGGACCTATGCACACGATACAGTTCAGTTCAGTCGCTCAGTCGTGTCCGACTCTTTGCGACCCCATGAATCGCAGCACGCCAAGCCTCCCTGTCCATCACCAACTCCCGGAGTTCACCCAGACTCATGTCCATTGAGTCCGTGATGCCATCCAGCCATCTCATCCTTGGTCGTCCCCTTCTCCTCCTGCCTCCAATCCCTCCCAGCATCAGGGTCTTTTCCAATGAGTCAACGCTTCGCATAAGGTGGCCAAAGTACTGGAGCTTCAGTTTTAGCATCATTCCTTCCAAAGAAATCCCAGGGCTGATCTCCTTCAGAATGGACTGGTTGGATCTCCTTGCAGTCCAAGGGACTCTCAAGAGTCTTCTCCAACACCACAGTTCAAAAGCATCAATTCTTCTGCGCTCAGCCTTCTTCACAGTCCAACTCTCACATCCATACATGACCACAGAAAAAACCATAGCCTTGACTAGATGGACAGTCGCCAGAGTAATGTCTCTGCTTTTGAATATACTATCTAGGTTGGTCATAACTTTTCTTCCAAGGAGTAAGCGCCTTTTAATTTCATGGCTGCAGTCACCATCTGCAGTGATTTTGGAGCCCAAAAAAACAAAGTCTGACACTGTTTCTACTGTTTCCCCATCTATTTCCCATGAAGTGATGGGGCCAGATGCCATGATCTTCGTTTTCTGAATGTTGAGCTTTAAGCCAACTTTTTCACTCTCCTCTTTCACTTTCAACAAGAGGCTTTTTAGCTCCTCTTCACTTTCTGCCATAAGGGTGGTGTCATCTGCATATCTGAGGTTATTGATATTTCTCCCAGCAATCTTGATTCCAGCTTGTGTTTCTTCCAGTCCAGCGTTTCTCATGATGTACTCTGCATAGAAGTTAAATAAGCAGGGTGACAATATACAGCCTTGACGTACTCCTTTTCCTATTTGGAACCAGTCTGTTGTTCCATGTCCAGTTCTAACTGTTGCTTCCTGACAGATTTCTCAAGAGGCAGCTGAGGTGGTCTGGTATTCCCATCTCTTTTAGAATTTTCCACAGTTTATTGTGATCCACACAGTCAAAGGCTTTGGCATAGTCAATAAAGCAGAAATAGATGTTTTTCTGGAACTCTCTTGCTTTTTCCATGATCCAGCAGATGTTGGCAATTTGATCTCTGGTTCCTCTGCCTTTTCTAAAACCAGCTTGAACATCTGGCCACAGGACTGGAAAAGGTCAGTTTTCATTCCAATTCCAAAGAAAGGCAATGCCAAAGAATGCTCAAACTACCACACAATTGCACTCATCTCACATGCTAGTAAAGTAATGCTCAAAATTCTCCAAGCCAGACTTCAGCACACGATACACCTCCTAGAAAAAGAAGAAAGGTGAGGTCGTGGTGAAAGCTAGCGAGCAAGCAGGGGGATATCTGAATCAACTCAGCCGATGGCATTTACAGATAACTGAGCTGCTCTGGCTGACGGGAGGTGTGGAGCCAAGAAGCAGTCCAGCCCTTGGCTTGCCCTCCCGCCACCTTGCTAAGACCCTGGGGGATTTGCAAACCCTGGCTTTAAACCAAATCAGCTGACATTTGTATGTTGCCCAAGATAACCCATGTGGTTTCCAGGTCTTATTTAATGATGATTGGAAAATTGTAAAGTTATGTTCAGGGTGGAAGCTGAAGTTTCAATACTTTGGCCACCTGATGTGAAGAGCTGACTCATTAAAAAAGACTCTGATGCTGGAAAAGATTGAAGGTGGGAGGAGAAGGGGATGACAGAAGATGAGATGGTTGGATGGCATCACCGACTTGATGGACATGAATTTGAGGGAGCTCTGATAGATGGTGAAGGGCAGGGAAGCCTGGTGTGCTGCAGTCCATGGGGTTCAGGAGTCAGACACGACTGAATGACTGAACAACATGTTCAGGGCTTGAGTAATCAACTTGTTTTTAACGGTACTGTGACCCTAAACCAAGAACATGCTTGAGGGAGGAGACCTAAGACCTCAATTTCAGTGAGGAATCTGTGAATGGAATATATTGAATTTTAAGAGAGCTTAAGTGGAAGGAACCAGAGGAATGGGTTTGAAGCACACAATTCTCCAGAAATTATTTGAAAATGTATTTCTTTGATATAAAAAATAGGTGGCTACTCTTATACACAATTCTATATTTATATGTGAGCCAGGATGGTATACCATGATGTAATTTCAGAAAATTACCTGAGTCACATGTATAAAGGTAATGTTGCTAATTAAATGAAAATAATTATACAAAGCAATACATCATCAAGAACTAGAAAAAGCAGCACAAACTGCTGGGGACAAGGACAATGAGTTTAAAAGATGATATTTTTAGAATATCTGGATTTTTTTAAAGACCAGTTTACTTTTAACTTGGTATAGTAAAGCATATTTTGGGATATAATGACTCAGTTTCACAGGTTTCCAGCTTTTAAAAGCTCTCTTCCTGAATTCAAGCAAAATGGTATTTTTCAGGGTCAAATTTACACACCTTTTAATTATTGATTTTGTTAATATTTCACTTCGGGGTCTACGGAAGAACAGTTTATCTCCCTGTGGGATGACAAAGAGAAGAAAGCTCTTGTGAGTGAATAAATCGGGCATGCCAGCGGCGGTGAGAATTGGAATGCTAGCAAAATGTAGTTCAGCCAGGGCTTATTCTCATTTCAAGTCATTCTGTGTCCTAGTCTGTCATCAGATGAGTGGCTTTGAAGTCTGCTCCCAGGCTGCTTTGTTTGGCCTTGGAGGATTGCCACTAATTAGGACATTATAAAGATTGCAGCTCTTTCCAAGTCTTTGCCAGTTCTTAGAACAGTGAGCTTTGGAAGGAAAGATTGGGGTTTGCTTCCTGGCTCTGGAGGTTTGGAGGAAACCCAGCTCAATTGTGCTCAACTGCCTGTTTCTTGGGCTCGTTTGGGACCAGCTAAGGGCAGAGGCGGCCTTGTTCAGCCTTTCATCCCCAGTGTCTCACACCGTGCCTGATACATAGTAAGCACTCAACATCACTGCCCGTTGAACCGAGTGCGGTATGTCTCCCCTGGAGCATCCTCTCCTGGGAGGATGTCTCCTGAGTGTGCCGGGAAACACCAGGCCGCCTGCTCCAGCCCAACTGGCTGGCTCTGAGGGCGTGCCGGCAGGGGGGTGGCCTGGCTTGTGCTCCAGCGCCAGGAAGAGCCCACGTGGGGCTGCCCTGGGAAAGGAGTCTGTGCTCCTTTACCATCTGCCCCTCCGTTGCTGAGCGAGAGCCTTTCTTGATTTTCACATTTCTGCAAAAGAAAGTCACATAGGTTTTTCCTTTTGCAAGTGGGCTTTGGAAATCGAATCTGTTCTAGTAAAGGTGAAGAACTTGTCTTCTACTCATCTTTGCTGCTGTTTAGTTGCTAAGTCATGGCCCAATTTGTTGTCACCCCATGGACTGTAGCCCTCCAGGCTCCTCTGTCCATGGAATTTTCCAGGCAAGAATACTGGAGTGGGTTGCCATTTCCTTCTCCAGGGGCTCGAACCTGAGTCTTCTAATCCTCCTACATTGCAGGCAGATTCACCACTGAGCCACCTGGGAAGCCACTACTCATTATGACCTCTTTGGTAATCTCTTCAGTTCAGTTCAGCCACTCAGTTGTGTCCGACTCTTTGCGACCCCATGAATCGCAGCACGCCAGGCCTCCCTGTCCACCACCAACTCCCGGAGTTCACTCAGACTCACGTCCATTGAGTCCGTGATGCCATCCAGCCATCTCATCCTCTGTCGTCCCCTTCTCCTCCTGCCCCCAATCCCTCCCAGCATCAGGGTCTTTTCCAATGAGTCAACTCTTCGCATGAGGTGGCCAAAGTACTGGAGCTTCAGCTTCAGCATCAGTCCTAATGAACACCCAGGACTGATTTCCTTTAGGGTGGACTGGATGGATTCCCTGCAGTCCAAGGGACTCTCAAGAGTCTTCTCCAACACCACAGTTCAAAAGCATCAATTCTGCGCTCAGCCTTCTTCACAGTCCAACTCTCACATCCATACATGACCCCTGGAAAAACCATAGCCTTGGCTAGATAGACCTTTGCTGGCAAAGTAATGTCTCTGCTTTTGAATATGCTATCTAGATTGGTCATAACTTTTCTTCCAACTTTTCTTTTAATTTCATGGCTGCAGTCACCATCTGCAGTGATTTTGGAGCCCCCAAAAATAAAGTCTGACACTGTCTCTACTGTTTCCCCATCTATTTCCCATGAAGTGATGGGACCAGATGCCATGATCTTCGTTTTCTGAATGTTGAGCTTTAAGCCAACTTTTTCACTCTCCTCTTTCACTTTCATCAAGAGGCTTTTTAGTTCCTCTTCATTTTCTGCCCTAAGGGTGGTGTCATCCGCATATCTGAGGTTCTTGATATTTCTCCCGGCAGTCTTGATTCCAGCTTGTGTTTCTTCCAGTCCAGCGTTTCTCATGATGTACTCTGCATAGAAGTTAAATAAGCAGGGTGATGATATACAGCCTTGACGTACTCCTTTTCCTATTTGGAACCAGTCTGTTGTTTTATGTCCAGTTCTGACTATTGCTTCCTGACCTGCATGCAGATTTCTCAAGAGGCAGGTCAGGTGGTCTGGGATTCCCATCTCTTTCAGAATTTTCCACAGTTTATTGTGACCCACACAGTCAAAGGCTTTGTCATAGTCAATAAAGCAGAAATAGATGTTTATCTGGAACTCTCTTGCTTTTTCCATGATCCAGCGGATGTTGACAATTTGATCTCTGGTTCTTCTGCCTTTTCTAAAACCAGCTTGAACATAACAATCTCTTAGGTTATTCAAATCCTTTCTCAAACCAGTCTGAGGGTAAATACTAAGCCTCAGGCAGACTTCCGGTGGACTTCCACTGCCTCTCAGCAGGAAAAACTTTCCTAGTAACTTTTCTTTGGGAACAATTTGAATAAGTATTTAAATTTAGAGGGCATATTGCTGTATTTTCCTATGAAATGAGAGGCCAAGAGCTGTCTGTTTATTGAAGCCTATGACTGGATTTAGATCAGCAGAGGCCAAGATTGTGATCAACTGATATCTTCAAAATACGACATATTATAGGGACGTATTGGAGATTACCAGGTGGTGCAATGGTAAAGAATCCGCCTGCCAGTGCAGGAGATGGCAAGAGATTCGGGTTTTGGTCCCTGAGTTGGGAAGATCCCCTGGGGTAGAAAATGGCAACCCATTCCATGGACAGAGGGGCCTGGTGGGTTACAGTCCATGGGATCCCAAAGAGTTGGACATGATGAGTGACTGAGCATGCACATACAGGGATGTATGGTAAAAAATAGCATCTTTTCCCAGGTTTCAAAGTTTTAGTCAGTTTCCATTGAAGACTCTTTGGCTGAAGAAAAATTCAACATCTTATAAATTTTTCACAAAATATTGCAGTGATCTGAGTTTGAAAAATAGGAGTTTTAAAACTTGGTGTCACTCTTGTTTCTAAAGGCAAAAAAGAAAGTTGAGTACTGACTCAATAAGATTGATTTCCTTAGAAGTAAACTTCATAAAATCTGGATATAATATATTTCAATAAAAGAAACTATATAATATTTTTAAATGTTTGGCACAAGCATGGAATAATCTCTGGATTACTGGAAAAACCATAGCTTTGACTATATGGACCTTTGTCAGCAAAGTAATGTCTCTGCTTTTTAATATGCTTTCTAGGTTTGCTATAGCTTTTCTTTCAAGGAGCAAGTGTCTTTTAATTTCATGTGACCATCAGCAGTGATTTTGGAGCCCAAGAAAATCAAGTCTGTCACTGTTTTCATTGTTTCCCCATCTATTTGCCATGAAATGAAGAGACCAGATGCCATGATCTTTGTTTTTTGAATGTTGAGTTTTAAGCCAGCTTTTCACTCTCCTCTTTCACCTTCATCAAGAAGCTCTTTAGTTCCTCTTCACTTTCTGCCATAAGGATGGTATCATCTGCATATCTGAGGTTATTGATATTTCTCCTGGAAATCTTAATTCCAGCTTGTGCTTCATCCAGCCTGGCATTTCACATGATGTACTCTGCATGTAAGTTAAATAATCAGGGTGACAATATACAGCCTTGATGTACTCCTTTCCCAATTTGAAACCAGTCTGTTGTTCCATGTTGGGTTCTAACTGTTGCTTCTTGACCTGCATACAGGCCAATTTTGTATAGTCTCCTTGTGAAAAGAAACTGTAAAGCAAATGACTTGGAATCTTAGACAAAAAAATTAATTGCCAGAAATAGGCAAGCAGTGTACATGAGATTATCAGGGGAGAGTGGGAAGATCCAATAGGCACTCAAGAAAACTGACACTTAAAGGAAAGGAGAAAGACATATTGAAAAGGGGGTTTAGAGGAGGGAAATTAAGAATGTTCCTGAAGCCAAGAGAGGAGAGTGAGGATAACTAAGACAGTGATGTGATGTGTCATGGAATCTGGGTTTGCTAGGGAAACTGGGAACGGAGGGATTTGACGGGGAGGAAGTAAAACCAGGCGGGGTTTGATAGAGAAGGAGAAAGCAAAGGAGTCGAGATACAGAAGGTCTTGCTGAAATAAAATACAGATGTGGTGATGATGGCTGGAGTGAAAAATGGTGTCTTTTGATCACAGTAAGCTATTGGATTTATGATGACATAGCAGAACAGTTCAGGGTGATGACAAGGTCCAGGAGTGGCAAGGGAAGGGTGGCCTAAGTGCCATGGAGCGGATTCTATTCTGAGAGCAAAGAACTAAGATTGAGGCTACTCAGGACAATGCAGGACTAGGGCTGAACAGGAGGATTGAGCAAGGTGCCAAAGGCTCCTTGAATGAGGATGAAGAATGATGCAGGTTGGTATCTGACATTGACAGAGGACGGTATACAGGCTAGCTCCGCATCAGTGAGAATGGGTAAGCTGTCACTGGGAGCCTACAGTGTGGTTCTCCTCCCACTCTTGGGTCCAGTCTGGATGAATGGCATCTCCTTGGGAAAGTGACAGGGGAGGAGTGGTGGCCTTGCAGTGATGAGCTGGGACTTGTTTGGCCTGAAGAGGTGGAGGGGAGACCCACTGTGACATGGTTGTGGGCAAGAGAGAGTTTATCATGGAGTGAAGTTCCAGAGGGCTCTTGGGGAAAGGTTATGGAGGGAAGGGAGCAGGCGTAGGAGGTGATCAAGGACAAGGAAACTGAGAGCTCTTTGGAGGTTAGAGTGTGTCTAAGAGATCCAGGGGTCACGTATGGATGCGAGAGTTGGACCGTAAAGAAAGCTGAGCGCCGAAGAACTGATGCTTTTGAACTGTGGTGTTGGAGAAGACTCTTGAGAGTCCCTTGACTGCAAGGAGATCCAACCAGTCCATCCTAAAGGAGATCAGTCCTGAATATTCATTGGAAGGACTGATGTTGAAGCTAACTCCAATCCTTTGGCCACCTCATGCGAAGAGCTGACTCATTGAAGGGAAGGGAGCAGGCGTAGGAGGTGATCAAGGACAAGGAAACTGAGAGCTCTTTGGAGGTTAGAGTGTGTCTAAGAGATCCAGGGGTCACGTATGGATGCGAGAGTTGGACCGTAAAGAAAGCTGAGCGCCGAAGAACTGATGCTTTTGAACTGTGGTGTTGGAGAAGACTCTTGAGAGTCCCTTGGACTGCAAGGAGATCCAACCAGTCCATCCTAAAGGAGATCAGTCCTGAATATTCATTGGAAGGACTGATGTTGAAGCTAACTCCAATCCTTTGGCCACCTCATGCGAAGAGCTGACTCATTGGAAAAGATCCTGATGCTGGGAAAGATGGAGGTGGGAAGAGAAGGGGATGACAGGATGAGATGTTTGGATGGCCTCACCGATGCAATGGACGTGAGTTTGAGTAAACTCTGGGAGTTGATGATGGACAGTCCATGGGGTCACAAAGAGTTGGACATGACTGAGTGACTGAACTGACTGAAGAGATGACAAAGGGACTCCCATTTTGGCTGTTGACCAAAGATGATGAAAACCTGGTGCTTGGAGGGACTGGCTGGCTCAGGTGGTCCAAAGGATGAACCCAGAAGTCCCCTAGGAGATGGCAGGGGGCTTTAGGTCTTTCTGGAGGGAGACAGCCTTCCTTGGATGGGAAAAGGAAGAGTTTTCGCCAGAAGGAAGGGCATGTTCAGAGATACAGAGAAGAGGGCACTTCATGCTCCAGGGACCATGATTAAGTAGCTCAGTGGGACTGGGACATAATGAGGAGGGAGGAGGAGAGAAGGCGGAGAGAGAGAGGAGACTTTCAGAACATGGAGGTTCTGACCCTTGTTGCACTGACCCCACCCTGCAAGAGGAAGAGGTAAATATTAACATGGACATTAAGGAACAGATCTTTTTGTTCATTTTGCCTTTTTAGGACCCAACATAAGCAAGTAGATGTAGTCGCTGTTTGTTATCTTTCGATTTTATAAATGGCGATTATCAACTGTGGTGTTGGAAAAGACTCTTGAAAGTCCCTTGGACAGCAAGGAGATCCAACCAGTTCATCCTAAAGAAAGTTGGTCCTGAATAGTCATTGGAAGAACTGAGGTTGAAGCTGAAACTCCAACACTTAGGCTACCTGATGCAAAGAACTGACTCATTTGAAAAGACCCAGATGCTGGGAAAGATTGACGGGGGTAGGAGAAGGGGACGGCAGAGGATGAGATGGTTGGATGGCATCACAGACTCAATGGACATAAGTCTGAGTAAACTCCGGGAGTTGATGATGGACAGGGAGCCTGCGTGCTACAGTCCATGGGGTCGCAAAGAGTAGGATACAAGTGAGCGACTGAACTGACTGAACTGATCAACTGTGATAAATCTCTTGTATTAACAATTGAATCTAAGACCCTGAACTCACTTAGACACCTAATATATGCACATTGTTGGTGTTGCTGTGGCTTCACCACGTGACATTCCTCCAAGGAGACACTGAAATATTATTTATTAATAAATTTATTCATGTCTAGACTTCTTTAATTAAAAATCCTGGGAATAAGTAATTCAGAAAAACAAGGACAGACTAGAGAAAAGGAAGAAAGTATGGATCCAAGGTAAGATTTGAGGCTCTGAAGTGCAACAGAGATTGATGCATTCAGTTCAGTTCAGTTCAGTGACTTAGTCGTGTCCGACTCTTTGCGACTCCATGAATTGCAGCACGTCAGGCCTCCTTGTCCATCACCAACTCCCAGAGTTCACCCAAACTCATTTCCATCTATGATGCCATCCAGCCATCTCATTCTCTGTCATCTCCTTCTTCTTCTGCCCCCAATCCCTCCCAGCATCAGGGTCTTTTCCAATGGTCAACTCTTTGCATGAGGTGGCCAAAGAATTGGAGTTTCAGCTTCAGCATCAGTCCTAATGAACACCCAGGGCTGATTTCCTTTAGGGTGGACTGGTTGGATCTCCTTGCAGTCCAAGGGACTCTCAAGAGTCTTCTCCAACACCACAGTTCAAAAGCATTAATTCTTCGGCACTCAGCCTTCTTCACAGTCCAACTCTCACATCCATACATGACCACAGGAAATAGCTCAACTGGAATTCCATCACCTCCACTAGCTTTGTTCATAGTGATGTTTTCTAAGGCCCACTTGACTTCACATTCCAGGATGTCTGGCTGTAGGTGAGTGATAACACCATCATGTTTATCTCGGTCATGAAGACCTTTTTTGTACAGTTCTTCTGTGTATTCTTGCCACCTCTTCTTAATATCTTCTGCTTCTGTTCAGTTCAGTTCAGTCACTCAGTCGTGTCTGACTCTTTGCGACCCCATGAATTGCAGCACGCCAGGCCTCCCTGTCCATCACCATCTCCCGGAGTTCACTCAGACTCACGTCCATCGAGTCCGTGATGCCATCCAGCCATCTCATTCTCGATTGTTCCCTTCTCCTCCTGCCCCCAATCCCTCCCAGCATCAGAGTCCTTTCCAATGACTCAACTCTTCGCATGAGGTGGCCAAAGTACTGGAGTTTCAGCTTTAGCATCATTCCTTCCAAAGAAATCCCAGGGTTGATCTCCTTCAGAATGGACTGGTTGGATCTCCTTGCAGTCCAAGGGACNAAGGGATGAATAATCATGTTAAGGTTTGTGTCATCAGGACCATATCCAAGATATCCCTGATGCTCTGTTAATGCATGCCACAAGAGATATGCTGTCACCAAAACCACCACCTTAAATGAGGATGAAATTTTAAGCACTGTGAGTGACCTCTTTGGAGCTGGTGTGTACGACTATTTATCAGTATTTAAGGTGATTGATAGTTAATCACAATTTTCTGTTTTCTGCTATAAAGTATTTCCCTCTTTTGATATTGGCCATTTACTACTGTTTAGTCTACATCCCACTCCCAGTCCCTTTGCCAACCCATTGACAATTAATCTGTTTAAGTACTGTTTTCTTTTTTTTGTCTTATGTATTCTTATAAAATGGGCTTGATATTTTCATGTACTAGTGTATATTCTTATATTTATCATGAACTTTAATATATGTAAATTACCATTGTTATTTGCATCTCCTTTCTAACCTTTTTCATGAAACCCTATATTTTTAATATCAATCATGGTTGTCAGATATATTTCTAATTTGCTGCTTCTAACAACTGCATAGTACTCCATGGTCTCTACTCTCCCCATATTTTACTCGCCTGTGTCTCAGTATTGCAGATATTGAATGTCTTGCCAATGCTAAGATGACCATCTTTGTGCATCAATTTTGTCTCCTTTTCATTGCACTCTTATGTTATGAAGCAGAATTTCTGGGTCACATAATAAAAGGATTCTTGAGTTTTTCGTACAGATTATCAATATCCTTTTCAGGAAGATAATTTATATCTCCATCACACCACTATCATTCTTAACACTTCATAGTTTTTTTTTTTTCTTAAACCATTTTTACCTGTTGATGGAAGCAATTTTCAGGTATTGAGGTCTGGGGAAGTTATCACGGTGGGCACATGATTTGGCTTCAGCTTTGTGCTCAAGTTTGGATAGGGCTTCCCAAGTGACTCAGCAGTAAACCATCCACCTCTGAAAGCAGGAGACCTAAGAGATGCAGATTCCATCCCTGGGTTGGGAAGATCCCTTGGAGGAGGGCATAGTGACCCATTCAGGTATTTTTGCCTGGGGAATCCCATGACGAAGGAGCCTGGTGGGCTACATACAGTCCATAGAGTTGCAAAGATTTAGACATGACTGAAAAGACTTATTCACTTTGAAAATAGGGATAATATATCACCCTCTTCCTATGACACCAATTCTAGCACTCCTTCGAAGATGAAATTTCCTTCTCAGACACCATGTCATGCTGACTCACTGAAACCTTGAAGGATGTACCCCTCTCATGTTTGATGTTTGTTCTTTGTTCTGACAAAATATAAAACTGTGGTTCAGGAATCTGTAATGGAGCTGGACGGTCATTGTGGACATAGTTTCAGACACGTTCCTGCTCACTGAGAACTTGAATTTTCGGTGCTATATCAAACTCAAGGCCAACACCAGCCGTTTTCAAAACAATATCTGCTAGTAGCTGCCAGCTACAAACTTATGGTTTGAAGGTTTCTTGTAACTAAGCAACTATTTCAGACCCTAGGCAATCCTTGCTTAACAACCACACTTACTTCTTGCCAACTGCAGCCATAATTCTTGACGGACACCTTATGTAACTTTGCGGTTTTTTTCCTATACAAACTTTCCCCATTTTAATTCTGGGGAAACACAATTCAAATGCTTCTTGAATCTGTCTCCTGGGCTACAGTCCTCGGTTTAGCTCAAGTGAAACTCTGTTCTAGGGACTTCCCTGGCAGTCCAGTTGTCTGGTTGGAGAGCTAAGACCCCACATGCCTTGTGATATAATATTGTAACAAATTCAGTAAAGGCTTTAAAATGGTCTACATCAAAAATCTTTTTTTAAATAAACTCTCTTCTATTCCTATTATAGATTGTTTATTATTTGTGCTGACACTATCAAATTTATTATAGTTCTAATAAGACATTAGACTGTAGAAAGCAAATTCCCTTAGTATAACAGCAACAACAGCAAAATTAAAGTGAAACTCTGTTCTAGGGACTTCCCTGGCAGTCCAGTTGTCTGGTTGGAGAGCTAAGACCCCACATGCCTTGTGATATAATATTGTAACAAATTCAGTAAAGGCTTTAAAATGGTCTACATCAAAAATCTTTTTTTAAATAAACTCTCTTCTATTCCTATTATAGATTGTTTATTATTTGTGCTGACACTATCAAATTTATTATAGTTCTAATAAGACATTAGACTGTAGAAAGCAAATTCCCTTAGTATAACAGCAACAACAGCAAAATTCTAAAGGTGTTTTAACAGTTTCATTTTAGGTGGACTATTCTTCAGACTTGTATTCTCCTTTCTTCTTTATGCCATAGTTACTGGTGATTGGGCTCACTTTTTTCCTAGGGTCTACATATTTGTGTTTCTGAATTTCCTTTGCCAACAGAGGCATTTGTTTGTATTATTTTTCCTCATGCCAAAATAAATAATAGGTTGCTTAAGACTTGATATAAAAAGAAAAGTTCATGATGATCAAAATCTGAATCCTGATATTTATCCAAATTGTCCTAGGTCTGGATATAATGTTCATGGCTCTACCATGTGCAAAATCAGTGTCTTTTATGCAGCATTCATGACTTGTTCTGTTTTCTTTTAACAGCAAATAGAGACAGTGTATTCTGAAAAGAATTCCATGTTCTCGTAACATGCCGTAAGAGATTGTTGGCAAATCCATTTGGGCAATTTATTTTCAGGATAATTCTTTGCACTATGAAGTCATGTTAGAAATTTTATGGCATAAGAACTGTTGAATCTACTGGCTCACTACAAGAGATTGCCCTGTTCAAAAGATGTAAAACCAGGTCTTAAGAAGAGATGTTTGGGAAGGAGTTCTCTTTGCTCTGAAGCTAAATTTGAGTATATTTCTTGCACATGTTGTGATGCAAGGTTGCTTAGAGAACAAACAAATTCTGAAGTCCCAGTGCAGTGAAACCACAAATTTGAATTGGAGACTCATTTTGTCTCTTGTGTGGTCCTGGTAAAATATGTAACCATCTCTGTGCTGCATGTTTCTCATCGCTAGAGTGAGACTAATTACAGCCCCCATTTCAATTGAAGGGCAATCAAGTGATCAATATTTGGAATTATCACTGTTATTGTTGTCATCATCATGAAAACCTTAAATGTTATATTGATTTAACTATTCATTTTTGCTACTGGATTTTGTAAGATTTGGTAGAAAACACAAATAACATTCTTAATGTTGGCAATAGTGTTAGTCACTCAGTCATGCCTGACTCTTTGCGACCCCATGAACTGTAGCCTGCCAGGCCCTTCTGTCCATGGAATTTTCCAGGTAAGAATACTGGAGTGGATAGCCATTTCCTTCTCCAGAGGATTTTCCCAACCCAGGGATCGAACCCTGGTCTCATACACTGCAGACA
Organism: Aepyceros melampus; assembly: GCA_006408695.1. Taxonomy (NCBI): domain Eukaryota; kingdom Metazoa; phylum Chordata; class Mammalia; order Artiodactyla; family Bovidae; genus Aepyceros; species Aepyceros melampus. The sequence goes on along the minus strand of SJXQ01008614.1, from coordinate 363,262 downwards.
AAGTCTTTGCCATCTGAACCATTAGGTCATCACTGAATTGAATTTACAATTAGAACAGTCTAGAAAAACTGTTTAATGTGATATTTCTGACTGTAGGTTTTTAAGAAAACTGATCAGATTCTTTGATATAAAGTCATCCTTGATAAAAGATGAGTTTTATATAGACCTTTTAGCTTTAATTTTCATAATAAATGAAAACATCTTACCAATGTATAGATGATATCAAAAGTGAAGACACCATGTATAAAGAATGAATTTTTAAAATAAAATAACTACACTAAAAGTTAGTATTTCAAAAAATTGAATGTACTCAACCTTCCATTATGCACTTATACAAACTTATGGCCTTGAAGCCAGGTAAGTCCAAGTTTACATCCCACCTGTCTCTTCTGAGTTGAGTCACCTTAAGCAAGGTCCATAAGGTCCTTGAGGCACAGCTCTCTCCTCAGTGAAATGAGCATAGAACAGAATAAACATTCAATAGCTATTTATGGTTTAAGATATTATTATTATATATAGATCATAGCCATTATAACAATGGTTTATTTTGTAGTGAGCTATTTCCAGTGTTTTAATTTGCCTTATAGTAATATCTATACATTAAAAATTTTTAATTTTATTTTTTATTGTGGTTGCAAGCCCCTTAGATTAAATTTACTATCCTAAATATTTTTATGTGTACAATTCAGTAGTGTCATGTATATTCACATTGTTGTGAAACAGATTTTTAGAACGTTTTTGTCTTTTAAAACTATAATTCTATGCCCATTAAACCCCAATTTGCCCTCTCCTCTCCTGCCAACCCTAGGCATCTACCTTCCTAATCTGTTTTCATGATTTTGATGACAATACCTCATATGAGTGGAATCACACAGTATTTTCCTTTTGTGACTAAGTTGTTTCATTTAGCATAATGGCTTTGAGGTTCATCCGTATCATAGCAAGTGGCACCAACTCCTTTTTAAGGCTGCAAAATGTTCTATTGCATGTATATACCACATTTTATTTCTCCATTTGTCTATGAGTGGATGTGTGGATTGTTTCCATCTCTTGACTATTGTGAATAATGCTACCATGACCATAGATTTACATATCTTTTTAAGTCCATATTTTCAACTGTGTTGAGTATATTTTGAGAAGTGAGGTTGATCAGTCACATGGTAATTCTTTTTTAATATTTTGAGAGCTCTTCATATTGTTTTCTGTAGTGATTTCATCATTTTACATTTCTACCATCAATACATTAGAGTTCCATGTTTTCTGTATTCTCACCAACATATGCTGTTTTCTGTTTTATTGATAGTGGCTATTCTAATGGGCAAGATATTAAGCCTATATTTTGAAATAAACCTTAATGTATAATAATTGTATTTGCAAATAAAACTTATAATTACATTTATAAATACAAATTATAAATACAAATACAATTGTATTTGTAATAATAATTTTAAAATGTATAATAATTGTTAATGAGCAGTCTTATGTAGATTATTTTCCTTGGATTCTTAGTATCCAAATACAAAGTAAATTGAAATCTGATTTTGCTAATCCCTTTTTCCTAATATACACTTTCTCTGTATTTTCAGGGTTTGAAATAATATCAACATGTATATTTTGGAGCTTTCTTTATTTGGTATACTATCCAGAAATTCAAGTCAAAATTCAAGAAGAAATTGGTAACATGCTTTCACATGAAAAATATAATTATTATGAGTATATTTTCATTTTAAATTAAAATTTTAAAAATCTTTTTTTTCCCTCAGATAGAAACATTGGGATGAAATCACCCAGATTTGAAGACAGGAAAATTTTACCCTACACAGAAGCTTTTATAAATGAAATATTCAGGCATACCTCCTTTCTCCCTTTTACTATTCCTCATTGGTAAGAATATGCTTCTCCTTTGGGACAACAACTGTTCCAAAAGTGGTGTGGGAGGAATGTGGAATCTAAAGCATTAGAATGAATGAAGGAAGTTCTTTAAAATCTATATTATGTTAATATTATTTTAGTATTTTATTTTATTTTGAAACTCTTTAATGAAATTTAAACTAGAGCAAGGGAAATTATTTGAATGTTTTCCATAATTAAATTATGATGCCGCTAACTTTCACTGTATATTTACTAATTAAGGGGAGGGAAGAATATTGAAATTTGGAGCAATGGATAATCGTACCATAATCTATATTTGGCTATTAGTGTCATACAGACTCACTTAATTTACCCCCATGAGCAGCCGTAGCCACTTGCTAATGTGATGTGGCTTCATCTTCAATAGCTAAGAATTTTGCTAGACAATAGATGGAGGAAGCTAGTGTTGCCACAAATAGATTGAATAGAATATACATTTATAGGTATTTGAAACTATACTTTATGCCAGACTCTCCAGCTCCCAAAGGCATGCCAGTATAGGCTAAGTAGATAAGCTTTATTAAATATGTATGTAAACAACTTAAGTTCTAGTAGTTCACACTGTTTCCATTCCTTATAGTTAAAATAAAAAAATTAAACTCAGTGCTTTTTTCTCTTCCCTTCTTTAAATAGTGAAAGTACGGGAATGTCTCTCACCGCATGTGGTAATTGGCATAGCAGAACGCAGTGGCCTCAGCCCAGGGACCTCAAAGGGGAAGACCACTAGCTGAGCAGTCAAACCCAGACAGTTAGCCACTCAGTCCCCTGAATTTTACCTCTCTAGTTTGCTCTCCAAATTTCACTTATTCACAGTGATCTCTTCCCTGTAGATCCCCTTTCTGGTTGAAGCATCTTTAACAATAAAAAAGTGAAGTGTTAGCCGCTGAGCCATGTCTGACTCTTTGCGACTCTATGGACTATAGCCCACTAGGCTCCTCTGTTCATGGATTCTTCAGGCAAGAATACAGGTGTCATTTGCCATTTCCTTCTCCAGGAGATCTTCCTGACCGAGGGGTCAAACCCAAGTCTCCTGCATTATAGGCAGATTCTTTACCATCTGAGCCATCAGGGAAGCCCCCCCACAAAGGTCCTACATTTAAAGATGCAGCTCTTCTGTCCCAAAGGCTTCCGTAGGGTGACTTTGGGTACTACATAAAAGAATACAATCTACAAGCTTTACTAATAAGGAACAGACAACAAATTTACCGCAGGCATTTGGGGTGAAATGAAAGTGATCATATACTTTGGAATCCTGAAAACACATCTGAGGACCTCACTAATAGGGAGAAACATATTTTAGAAAATAGGATTCATTATATTATTAAAAGTGAAGAAATGAAGTAATATATAAACTAAAAAGATCAGATGCATTGGCCAATGAGAGTAGTGTGATATGACCCAAGAATTTTAGCACAAACATATTAATAAAAGGAATCTTATATATATCATTTGGGACTAATCCATTCTATACTTGGATATTTACTATTTTCCATCTAAAAGGACAAGGGATCAAAAGGAAGAAAATAAGTTAAAATGAAATAGATTGAAACAAAATAAATAGGACAATCTTAGGTAAAGGGGGCAAAATTTTTGCTATTACTTGTACCGTATGTACACACACATGTAGGTTAAACAGTACCCTAATAAGTATTTATTGGGTATACACTCTTTAAAAGTTGTGTAGAAAGGCACTTTTATATGGGAAGTTTTGGAAACATATATATAGAAAGAGAAACCCTACAATGCATGCATTAATATATTGAGTCCTCCTTTAGAATATATAATCACTCATATTTTCATATTAGTGAAATTAAATTTTACATGCTAGGTTTCCAAAGAGTAGGAACATGTGCTTTTTTATATGGATTAGAATTTGAGCAGCTGAATGCACAGAGGGAGTGACAGGAATGTACTGAGAAAGGCAAGTGGCTACACATAGGAACAGGTAATCCTTCCAACAAATAGGTCCATCCCTTTTTTGGTCTTATCCTTTGTTGGGTTTTGAGAACATCCAATGAGTAATATCCATATTATTTGCCAAAGTTCAATACCAACTACCAGATGAAAGGTCAGAGAGAGTTTCAAATGTTAACTTTCTAAATTAACAGAACTAGTTTGCACAGTTTGGCTGAGAGGTAGACTAAGAAGGCTTAGTCATAGTTTTCACCTGAATTAGACATAATTCTCCACTCATACTCTGCTGAAACTGGACGACTGCAGTCTTCCTGGGAAGTATGAAATTGGCTTCTCAGCTTAGTCCATTAATAACTATAGATGAGATGTACCTTCTCTACAGGTTGGGTAATCAGAAGAGAGAACCCAGAAGTGGCAAGACAATTGTGTCCAGTGACTGTTCTCAAACTTATCACATTGAAATGTCACTGAGAATGAGGGCCATTTTGGAAGTTAGGGAGTACCATATGGAAACATAACATGACATTCTAAGCCATGCATAATCACCGAAGTATAAAGGAGAATGGTGTACAGTATGCATAAAGAAGTCTGAGTATGGGACTAGAAAAATAAAATACTTGTTCTAGAAGCAACTTAGATCCTCCAGGTACAACTAATATCATTTCACAGCTGGGAAATGAAATCATAGAGTAGATATGAGATTTGCCCAACATCTCACTTAGAACAGTATCTAGAATTCAGATTTCCTAGTTCCAATTCCATTCCAATTCCTAGATACTTCTATCAAGTACTAACTGATGTATATTTTTTTAATCTATTAGTAAAAGACAAAAACATGCTGTATACAAAGAAAATTCTTTATAATTTCCTTAAAAGTTTCTGGTTGTAATTGCACATCTACTTATGACCAACTCTGTCATAGAAATACTATGATGATTTTCTGGAAATTTTAGCTCATGGCAATGCCCTCAATGTATTAAATGTTCAATATGTCTAACAAATACAAAATAAAGAATAAATTAATAATTTGACAATAGGTATAAGATACATCTGGAGAAGGCAATGGCACCCCACTCCAGTACTCTTGCCTGGAAAATCCCATGGATGGAGGAGCCTGGCAGGCTGCAGTCCATGGGGTCGCGAACAGCTGGACACAACTGAGCGACTTCATTTTCACTTTTCACTTTCACTTTTCACTTTCACTTTTCACTTTAATGCATTGGAGAAGGAAATGGCAACCCACTCCAGTGTTCTTGCCTGGAGAATCCCAGGGACGGGGGAGCCTGGTGAGCTTCCATCTATAGGGTCACACAGAGTTGGACATAACTGATGTGACTTAGCAGCAGCAGCAGCAGCAAATACATCAATTAATGAATGAATGGAGATTTATAGAGATGTCATATCATTATTACAGTAAAAAATAACTTTAATGGCTCAGGGTAAAGAATCCACCTGCAATGCTGGAGACACAGGAGACACAGCTTCAGTCCCTAGCTTAGGAAGATCCCCTGGGGAAGGCAATGGCAACCCACTCAAGTCATCCTGCCTGGGAAATACTATGGACAGAGGAGCCTGGTGGGCTACAGCCCAAAGGGTTGCAGAGTCAGACATGATTGAGCAACTAAACATGGAGATCAGAAAAGATATATCAATTAGTGAATGGACATTTATAAAAATGTTATATCATTATTACAGTAAAAAATAGCATTTATAAAAATAGTCCATGCATTGTGGGAGGCAGCTTAGCGATAGGTTATTTGAGTTTGCAAGATGTGTTATAATGCTGTATTTCTCTTTCTTATAGTGCTACAGCAGACACTACTCTGAATGGCTTTCATTCCCAGGAAAACATGCACCTTTATTAATATGTATCAAGTAAATCATGATTAAGTCACCATTAGCTTTTGAACTGTGGTGTTGGTGAAGACTCTTGAGAGTCCCTTGGACTACAAGGAGATCCAATCAGTCCATCCTAAAGGAGATCAGTCCTGGATGTTCACTGGAAGGACTGATGTTGTAGCTGAAACTCCAGTACTTTAGCTACCTGATGTGAAGAGCTGACTCATTGAAAAAGACCTTGATGCTGGGAAAGATTGAGGGCAGGAGGAGAAGGGGACGACAAAGGATGAGATGGTTGGATGGCATCACTGACTCAATGAACATGGGTTTGGGTGGACTCCGGGAGCTGATGATGAACAAGGAGGCCTGGCATGCTGCGGTTCATGGGGTCGCAAAGAGTCGGATATGACTGAGTGACTGAACTGAAGTCACCATTTATTTCTTGAGATAAAATTTGCTTAGTTCTTTGTTTGCTCTTTATTAATTTGGGAAAAGTTTTCATTCTTCTTAACCAAACTTCATCCCCCCTGTTTCTCTTGAAAGAAGTCGGAGAGAAATTCAGTTTTCTTTCCTCACAGATAATGGGAAGGATGAAATCTCAATACAAATTCATTCAGAATAATCGAATTTCAAAAGTGGGCTCACAAGGAGAGATGTGAGCCAAGGGTTTCATGGGCTCACCCTCCACACGGGTAGGGCCAGCCCATATTTGAAAAGTAGCCTGAAATTCCCCACTGGAGTATAAGCCACTAAGCAGGGTTTTGTTTTGTTTTGTTTCTTCTCTCTCTCTCTCTCTGTCTCTCTCTCTGTTTATTTGCTTTTTCCTCAACCCAAGCAGCTAGGTCAGTGCCTGGCACATAGTAGGCACTCTAAATATTTGTGAAGAAAATGCAGCTGGAGACTTGCCCTTGTCAACTACAGAAGGGCAGGCTGAGCTGAAAGTACCTCAGGCAGTGACAAATGAGACTGATGGGTGGTGATGGCAGTGGTGGGAATAATGAAGAGTACAACTAATATTTAGAGACCCTACTGTGTTCTGGGGGCTTCCCTAGTGGCTCAGTGGTCAAGAATGCCCCTGCCAACCTGGGAGACAGGGGTTTGATCCCTGGGTCTGAAAAATCCCCTGGAGAAAGAAATGGCAGCCATCCCACTCCAGTATTCTTGCCTGAGAACCTCATGGACAGAGGAGCCTGACAGGCTACAGTCCATGGTGTTGCAGGGAGTCAGACATGACTTAGCAGCTAAGACAACAACTGTGTGCTGGGTACAAAAAGCTCAGTTATATTGACTCTGACCTCAAGAGTAATCCTACATAGTGGTGCTATCATAATCCCAGTTTTACTGATGAAGAAACTTTCAGCTCAGTTGAGCAAATTACTTAAGATCACATTTTCAGCAGGTAACAGAAGCAGGATTCACATCCAGTGCAAATCCTATTTAATATGCAAATCTGGTTTGATGGAAATTATATGCTCTGTGTAGTGAGGGCTTGATGTTTCCAGAAAACTGATAAAGACTGCATTCTTTCTTTCTTTTTTTTTTTTGGTTTCCTTTGGCTACACTACATGGCTTGCTGGATCTTAGTTCCCTTCCTGAGGGTCGAACCTGGGCCCCAGCAGCAAAAGCACCTAGTCCTAACCACTGACTAACAGGGAATTCCCAAGACTGCATTCTTATACATTCAGCTAGCCATATGTACAGTGCTCTGTATAGCTTTTCCCTCTTTACCCAAGACCTCATCTGACTGATGGCTTAGATGCTAGGCTTTTAGGGAGGGAAGTTATTATCCTGTGCTCCTAATAGCACCTTCACGATCTCTGTAACCAGCAAAATGGTGGAATACACCATAGTCTGTCCCACTGGAAAGCTTATTGTCAGAGAGATTGATACATCTCTTCTCCACCCAGTGATTACACTGGATAAACCTAAACATTTTTAAACCCACTATAAAAAGAAATACAGTCAGTGTAAACTGAATGACATTTATTTTCTGTTAGTACAACACCAAGTATCTCAAGTGTTCTAGTATCCTAAGAACTTGTGATTATATTGACTATTGAGTAATGAGCAAACAAGCTCAGTTAACACAGGTGCTAATAAAGAAATACTCTTTGTAAGAAGGCACTTGTTTAAGTTAAATGAGTATGTAATTCAAGACTTGATATTATGGGGAAATTATTCATGTTTAAGCTAAAAGGTCACAAGTTTAAGCACACACTGAGCAATGGAAAATATGAAAAGTGAATTGTATGTTGAAGCAGTGGGGAGAGGTCATTTGTTGTATCTATCCAACCCAGTAAACTATTGGTGAGCAGGACATTGTCGCAGTGTTAACAGCTCTTTTAGTTATAAACAAGAACTTGGAAATGGAGATTTTCTTGTGGAATCTTCTGATTTTTAAATGGTAGCAGCAATGAATTACTTTTAAACGATTATGAGAGCAAAATGAAGTTTGTTGGAGGACTGAATATTATTTGTAAACCTCCAGGTCTATGATCTCTGGTGTAGAGAAAACAAATTTTTCTCCTAGGAAGAGAGTGACATCTATAGATAAAGAGACCCAGTTCTTTATGAAGTCAGGTGAGTCTCTGATGTATGGCTTAGGATGTAGGTAATACACTATCATTAGTTGTAGATGAGCCTTATGCAATGCTTGTAACAAAAGCGGAAGGAGGAGAGAGAACCAAATGTGGGCAACCCCCTCAATCAGAGTTGCTTTCAGGAGACCTGGCTCCTCTCTGTGATGATGTGAGAAGGTTATTTCCTAAACACAACGAAAGAGCACCAGGGTGAGAGGTGTGGCCTCAATAGTCTAATCCTTCCTGTCCCTTTTGCTTAGGGCCAAGGAGATTAAAATATTTATTACCTTTTATTTAACCACAATTTTGTAATATTCTATTGAGACTTTTGTGGAATTATTCATTTAAAATAATAAAAAACTAAAATACATTTCACTATTTAATTTATTCACTATTTTGTTTATTCACTATTTAATGAACCAGAAACCATTTTTGTGAAAAATAGGTATAATTATACTGTTTTATGATAACTAAATCTGTCAACATATTAAAGGGAATAATGACATATATATCCACAATAATTATCTAATTATATACCTCCATAACTATATACATATATGTTTGCATACTCAGTCATGTCTAACTCTTTTCAACTCCTGGACTGTAGCCTGCCAGGTTCTCTGTCCATGGAATTTTCCAGGCAACAATATTGGAGTAAGTTGCCATTTTCTTTTCCAGGGGGATCTTCCCGACCCAAGGGTTGAATCCACGTCTTCTGTATTGACAGGCAGATTCTTTACTGCTGCCCCACCTGGGAAGCACCATACCCACGCACACACAGATATATGTATATATAACTTTATATACATTGTTCTGAACTCGTATGAAAGACTTTATCCAAAGCAAAATTATTATGGAGAAGTTGGCAACAAAAGCAAAAGTGATAAAACAAATTCTTTAAAAATTTTTATTTTTGTCTGTTTTATACAGAACTATTTGGGATAATCCCAACTCACTTAGACCCGAGAGATTTCTGAATGAAAACAGGGAACTGAATAAAAGTCTTGTTAAGAAAGTGTTCATTTTTGGAATGGGAATCCAGAAGTGTCTCGGAGAAGAGGTTGCACGAAATGAAGTATTTGTTTTCATCACCACAGTTCTGCAACAGTCACACTGAAGAAATGCCCTGTGGTCGAGCTTGACCTGACACCCACATATGGATTAGTCATGAAGCCAAAACCATACCAACTTCAAGCAGAGCCCCATTCCATGGGTAGCTCCTGTTCTTAGATTCTCAGACCAGATGGAAGTTTTCTTGTTTAATTTAGAAAAATTTGGGGCTTCAAATTCACTTAGCAAGCAGTTTATTAATAAAATCCATCCCTCTAAGCTCAGTTCAGTTCGTGGTATGTCATCCTAGTGTAGTGGTTTTTTAAGTGTATGGTGTAGCCTGCCTCCTCATATGACAGCCCTTATCTTATGAGGATATTTTAAGATAATGAATTGTAATGTGATTCAAGGGTTTTAAACCCATGTCTCATGCGCTGGTGTCCCAAGTGTCACTGTGAACAGTAGAGAAGGGAATGAATGAACACTGGTAGATGGAGCAAGCCGGCAAGGGGCTTCTATCTTCCTTCCCTCTGTGCTAGTTTCAATAGACAAATATACTGATATTAGTTTTCAACATTGGGGTCAGAATAAGAACAAAGTTCTGATGTTGAATATATTTCTTTCCACTGGACTAGGAACTAGGTACTCACGAGGTCCAGAGAAGGGAGTTAAAGTTGCCCAGAGCAGCAGAGAACATTCCATGGGGTAATAGATGAGCTGTGCTAGATTTGGAGAGACGGGGGAAAGCATGTAAAGAAGGGATGTCTTCAAAATCCGTTTTTATATTGGCTCTATGTTTTCTGGATTATGAATTTAACTTTAGGGCAAATTGGTATTTTTACAATCTTATCAGTTCCTTTTGATAACCTACTAAATATACAGTGTATTAGTTTGCAAGGGCTGCTGCTGAAACAGAATATTAATACCACAGTCTGAATGGCTTTAACAACAGACTTGTTTTCTCACAGTTCTGGAGGCTAGAGGTCTAAGAACAAGGCGCCGGCAGGCTTGGTTCCTCCTGACGGCTGTTTCTTGAGTCTGTAGATGAGCTCTCCTCATGTGGCCTTTGGTCTATGCCCAACATTCCTGTGTCTCTCCTTTTTCTTGTTAAGAACAACAGTTATCTTTGATTAAAGCCTCATCCTAATAGCCTCATTTTAGCTTAATTATACCCTTAAAGATCTTAACTCCAAATGCAGTTACATTCTGAGGTACCAGGGGTTGAGATTTCAACATAAGAATTTAAGGAGGAGATATAATTCAGACCTTAATAATGTTAGGAGGAAAAAAAGGATAGCAACTAATACTTTTTCAGTATAGTACCCAGCACTGTGTGCTTCTTTTAATTGAACTTGTTAATGAGCTAAGGCATATAAGGGACATAAAATAGACAGTGTAAAGCTACTTTAGACTGAAGATTTAAGGGGAGTTGCATTATGAAGGGCTTGAAATACAAGCAGGAAATGAAAGCATTATCTGGGGTCTAATTCAAATGCAGAGAGCACTTAGGGATAACCACCTAAGGCCATCTAGATAATGACCATCTTGACCAGGATGTCACAATGGAGAGGGAGAAAGTAAACAACTGACAGACCTGGAGGATTAAAATTAGGACTTCATCTTTCTTTTCCAAGTACACATAAATTCAGCATTATTCTTCAAATAAACAAATTGGATGGCCTGTCCTTGTTTGTAAAAGCTTTTGAAATTGTTTGTATTATCCACGTGACAGTGTGTCAAATTGAAACTATTCTTACATTTTTTTCTGTAAGAAACTATCAAATCTTCTGTGTATGCAATAATAGTGGGGATGACAGGAACACAATAGGAATCTTGCTATCTGTTTATCTGGTATTTTCTTTAAGGAATTGTGTTTATTGAACCTCTTGTTTTTGTTGGTTTTTTTTCAACAGTTAGCAAATGATTCATTTATTTTAACACATTGTATTGTAAAATGCTAATTTCTACTTTGACTCTGCTCCTTAAGGCATAATTAGTGTACTATTGCACTTTTGGAAAATTTGTGTTTGCAGTTTAGGCAATTTTAGACACATGGATAAGACTAAAACTGGGAAAAGAAAGTTTAAAAGCAAAATAGAAATGCTTTCCTTTGTCATTTAATATGTAACAATGAGCTATTTTTAACTATATGTATTTATCTGGAAATAGTCATTTATTTTATAAAAATATAATTAGAAGCAACACTGTACCACAATTTTATATTGAAATAAATTAATTGAATAACTTAAATTTATGCTTTCAAATTTTGGTGCTGGAGAAGACTCTTGAGAGTCTGTTGGACTTCAAGGAGATCAAATCAGACAATCCTAAAGAAAATCAACCCTGATATTCATTGGAAAGACTGACACTGAAGCTGAAGCTCCAATACTTTGGCTACTTGATGCAAAGAATAGACTCATTGAAAAAGATCCTGATGCTGGGAAAGACTGAAGGCAAAAGGAGAAAGGGGTGGCGTAAGATGAGATGGTTAGATAGCATCACTGACTCAATGGACATGAATTTGAGCAAATTCTGGGAGATAGTGAAGATCAGAGGAGCCTGGAATGCTTCAGTCCACGGAGTTGTAAAGAATTGGACATGACATAGTGACTGAACAGCAGTGAAATTAACATAAACCTTTTTAATCATCTGGAAACCTACAAGCAGAATTCATTATGAGAGAGAGCAATTGATAACAAATGGGTATCAGTGGCAATCCAAGATGAGTAAGATCTTTAAAGTCATTATATATGAAGTAAAAAAGTAATAGGAATTAGATCCACTGCTACATGCATGTGCATGCTCAGTTACTCACCTGTGCCCAACTCTGCAACCCCATGGACTGTAGCCTGCCAGGCTCCTCTGGCCACGGAATTTTCCCAGGCAAGAGTACTAGAGTGGGTTGCTATCTCCTGCTCCTGGGGACCTTCCCAACTTGGGGATCGAAACTGTGTCTTCTGTATTGGCAAGCAAATTCTGTGCCACTGCACGCAAGTACATATGGATACTTATAACTCTGTGCCTTTCTTGTATTAAGAGCTACAGCCCCTTGAGGCTCTGGGTAACACCATGAATATGAAGGTCAGACTAGAAACTATCCACTGCATGATGTGAGTGCAAGAGATGTGTCTGGTCCCAAGTGTTTTTCAGGAAAGAAAACTTGCACCAAATTTTATAAAAACATTTATATATTCCTACATTGAAATTCTCTATTTCTTCCCAGTTCAGTTCAGTCACTCAGTCGTGTCCGACTCTTTGCGACCCCATGAATCTCAGCATGCCAGGCTTCCCTGTCCATCACCAACTCCCGGAATTCACTCAAAATCATGTCCATTGAGTCAGTGATGCCATCCAGCCATCTCATCCTCTGTCATCCCCCTCTCTTCCTGCCCCCAATCCCTCCCAGCATCAGAGTCTTTTCCAATGAGTCAACTCTTCGCATGAGGTGGCCAAAGTATTGGAGTTTCAGCTTTAGCATCAGTCCTTCCAATGAACACCCAGGACTGATCTTTAGAATGGACTGGTTGGATCTCCTTGCAGTCCAAGGGACTCTCAAGAGTCTTCTCCAACACCACACTTCAAAAGCATCCATTCTTCGGTGCTCAGCTTTCTTCACAGTCCAACTCTCACATCCATACATGACCACAGGAAAAACCATAGCCTTGACTAGATCGACCTTTGTTGGCAAAGTAATGTCTCTGCTTTTTAATATGCTATCTAGGTTGGTCATAACTTTTCTTCCAAGGAGTAAGCGTCTTTTAATTTCATGGCTGCAGTTACCATCTGCAGTGATTTTTGAGCCCCCCAAAATAAAGTCTGACACTGTTTCCACTGTTTCGCCATGTATTTCCATGAAGTGATGGGACCAGATGCCATGATCTTCGTTTTCAGAATGTTGAGCTTTAAGCCAACTTGTTCACTCTCCTCTTTCACTTTCATCAAAAGGCTCTTTAGTTCCTCTTCACTTTCTGCCATAGGGTGGTGTCATCTGCATATCTGAGCTTATTGGTATTTCTCCTGGCAATCTTGATTCCAGCTTATGCTTCTTCCAGCCCAGAGTTTCTCATGATGTACTCTGCATATAACTTAAATAAGCAGGGTGAAATATACAGCCTTGACATACTCCTTTTCCTATTTGGAAACAGTTGTTCCATGTCCGGTTCTGTTGCTTCCTGACCTGCATACAAATTTCTCAAGAGGCAGGTTAGTTGGTGTGGTATTCCCATCTCTTTCAGAATTTTCCACAGTTTATTGTGATCCACAAAGTCAAAGGCTTTGGCATAGTCAAGAAAGCAGAAATAGATGTTTTTCTGTAACTCTCTTGCTTTTTTGATGTTCCAGTGGATGTTGGCAATTTGATCTCTGGTTCCTCTGCCTTTTCTAAAACCAGCTTGAACATCTGGAAGTTCATGGTTCATGTATTGCCTGAAGCCTGGCTTGGAGAATTTTGAGCATTACTTTACTAGAGTCTGAAATGAGTGCAATTGTGCAGTAGTTTGAGCATGCTTTGGCATTGCCTTTCTTTGGGATTGGAATGAAAACTGACCTTTGCCTCTGCTGAGTTTTCAAATTTGCTGGCATATTGAGTGCAGCACTTTCACAGCCTCATCTTTTAGGATTTGAAACAGCTCAACTGAAATTCCATCAGCTCCACTAGCTTTGTTCATAGTGATGCTTTCTAAAGCCCACTTGACTTCACATTCCAGGATATCTGGCTCTAGGTGAGTGATCACACCACCGTGATTATCTTTGTCTAAAGATCTTTTTTTGTACAATTCTTCTGTGTATTCTTGCCACCTCTTCTTAATATCTTCCACTTCTGTTAGCTCTGTACCATTTGTCTTTTATCAAGCCCATTTTTGCATGAAATGTTCCCTTGGTATCTCTAATTTTCTTGAAGAGATCTCTAGTCTTTCCCATTCTGTTGTTTTCCTCTATTTTTTTGCATTGATCACCGAGGAAGGCTTTCTTATCTCTTCTTGCTATTCTTCGGAACTCTGCATTCAAATGGGAATATCTTTCCTTTTCTCTTTTGCCTTTAGCTTCTCTTCTTTTCACAGCTATTTGTAAGGCTTCCCCAGACAGCCATTTTGCTTTTTACATCCCGCTTTTCCATGGGGATGGTCTTGATCCCTGTCTCCTGTACAATGTCACGAACCTCCGTCCATGTTCACCAGGCACTCTGTCTATCAGATCTAGTCCCTTAAATCTATTTCTCACCTCCACTGTATACTCACAAAGGATTTGATTAGGTCATACCTGAATGGTCTAGTGGTTTTCCCTATTTTCTTCAATTTAAATTAAATTTGGCAATAAGGAGTTCATGATCTGAGCCACAGTTAGCTCCTGGTCTTGTTTTTGCTGACTGTGTAGAGCTTCTCCATCTTTGGCTACAAAGAATATAATCAGTCTGATTTTGGTGTTGACCATCTGGTGATGTCCATATGTAGAGTCTTCTCTTGTGTTGTTGGAAGAGGGTGTTTGCTATCACCAGTGCGTTCTCTTGGCAAAACTCTATTAGCCTTTGCCCTGATTCATTGCATACTCCAAGGCCAAATTTGCCTGTTACTGCAGATGTCTTGACTTCCTACTTTTGCATTCCAGTCCCCTATAATGAAAAGGACATCTTTTTTGGTGTTAGTTCTAAAAGGTCTTGTAGGTTTTCATAGAACCATTCAACTTCAGCTTCTTCAGCATTACTGGTTGGGGCATAGGCTTGGATTACTGTGAGTGAATGGTTTGCCTTGGAAATGAAGAGATCATTCTGTTGCTTTTGAGATTGCATCCAAGTACATCATTTCGTACTCTTTTGTTGACTATGATGGCTACTCCATTTCTTCTAAGGGATTCCTGCCTACAGTAGTAGATATAATGGTCATCTGAGTTAAATTCACCCATTCCAGTCCATTTTAGTTCACTGATTCCTAGGATGTCAATGTTCACTCTTGCCATCTCCTACTTGACCACTTCCAATTTGCCTTGATATCAACCTACATTATAGGGTAAAAAATCAGAAACATTTTGAGAGGCAGCAGGGGTTTTTGAGAAATTTACTATTTAAATAATTATTAAGTAGAGTCTAAAAACAACAGATACTTCCAGGTCTCTAGATATGTGGATACACAATTTGATGTTTCAGATTCACACAGGACATCCCCATAAATATCCCAAGCTTCATACTCTAAACAAAAAAAATGCATGGTACAGTGTACACCTTAAGTCAGAAATAGTGAAATGGTGTTGCTTTACAGCTTAATAGGTTATAAAAATAAACTCCCTGCGAGGGCATCATTGATTTCCACTTAAGATAAGGATAAAAGCAGGGTATAGACAACTGATTCTTTACGATACACATGTTTAATAGTGAGAAAGTCAAAACAAAAATCATGAAGTTTATAGGTCTTTTTTCTATCCTTCCGGTTATTTACAGAAAATAGTTTGCCTTAATCTAACATTATATCAAGTCCCATCGAGCATAAACTGCACACATACACGCAATACTGTTGCCTTTATCTCTACCCCTGTGGATGAAAGCACGTTGC
Organism: Aepyceros melampus; assembly: GCA_006408695.1. Taxonomy (NCBI): domain Eukaryota; kingdom Metazoa; phylum Chordata; class Mammalia; order Artiodactyla; family Bovidae; genus Aepyceros; species Aepyceros melampus. The sequence continues at coordinate 347,427 of SJXQ01008614.1, read as the reverse complement.
ATGAATGAATTTTCCAGCTAAGTGTGATGACCAAGTTCTAAAATGCTCATTTTACTTAAAGTCTTTCTGATGTTTTAAAATGCATTTAAATAAATTAATAAATATAATCTTATCTTTTCCAGACTTGATATCGACATTTCTAAGGGTCCTGCGCTGGTCTATATTCATTTGATACATTCTTGATCAGTCCTCCATCCTTGCCTCAATACCAGTTTTATTCATTATCTTATCAGTGATCTTCCCAACTCTGTGCAAGCTCAACAAATGCAGGACCAAAAGTCTGCTTGGCTTCCATCATACCCCTAGTGTCCAGCACTTGTTTGAGGCACATAGCAGACAATCAATAAGTGGTTGTTTAGTGAATATAGGAATGAAATAATGATTAAATAATGAATCTAATAGAGGAGCCAGAAATGCTTTAGCAAAGGAAGTATCTGAAGTTTTCTAGTATGCATAGTATTTCTCACATTTCTGCTCCTGTTTTGATTTCTATCTTGTTGCCTACATCTCCTCAGTCTGAAAATCTGTTCAATTCTCTTAATCTTCTTTAAGTTATAATATCCAAATTTCATCAAATTTACCCTTAGTTCTTTTTTTTTAACTCACATTTTTATGGCATCAGACCGCAGCTGGATATTATTAGCCACCCCTCCCTTCTCTCTGCAGGACCCTGTCAAAGCGCATCCTAGCTCTTAAGAAACTTTCAAAAGTAACATCTCAAATGTGCTCCAAAAAGTCAGCGTTTCTCCCACTCTGACCTCTTCATCTTGCCAACACACATAAATAAAGATAGGCAGCTGACCATGTCATTAACTTCACCATGAAACTGTGTACAAGGCCGTGTGTCCTTGTCTTTTAAAGTAAAATGCTGATTCAAGAGTTAATGATTGGGAAATATGAAGATGTAGAAATAGAGAATAGCTGTTGGACTAGGGAACTTGTAACAATTTAGATTATGATTCTGCCACATAGCAGAATTGCTGAACTCCTAGTTCCCTGAAAGATAGAGATAAAGGCTTGACACACATTCCTTCCTTGTTTTTACAGGAAGCAGACCCCTCCACCAGATGAAAACTGCTGACTGTGAGAATATAGACCCTAGACTGGTTGAAGCCAGAAAGTTGATGATGCTCAAAACCTCACCTTGGTGCCAACAAATCCAAGAACTGTCTGTGAGCTTTTCACACCCTTCTCCTTGAATGCTATAAAAAATGATGTCTTGTCCTCTATTGCTTCAACCTAAAACTAGATTGTCCCTAGGACCTCGTCTTGAACCATTTCCTTGCTCTCTTTTCTCCTTATGGACAAGAGCAATTCTCTGACTCTCTATCTACTCCCTACACTCAACCACAACTCCTATAGGATCTGTAACTTGTGCTTTCTTTCTCTCTTTTTTTAAGTTAACCTAGCTAGATATTTATCATTTTTATTGATCTTTTTGATAAAAATGATTTTGGTGCCATTTATTTTCTCTCTAGTAAAGTCTTTTATTTGATTCCACTGGTTTCTGCTCTAATTTTTATTTCTTTTCTTCTGCTTACTTTGGATTTACCTTTAGTTCAGTTCATTCACTCAGTCATGTCTGACTCTTTGTGACCCCAAGGATTGCAGTACACCAGGCTTCCCTGTCCATCATCAACTCTCGGAGCTTACTCAAACTCAGGTCCATCAAGTCGGTGATGGCATTACAACACCTCATCTTCCGTCATCCCCTTCTCCAGCGTTCCATCTTTCCCAGCATCAAGGCCTTTTCAAATGAGTCAGTTCTTCACATCAGGTGACCAAAGTACTGGAGCTTCAGCTTCTGCCTCAGTACTTCCAATGAATATTTAGGACTGATTCATTTTAGGATTGACTAGTTTGATATCCTTGCAGTCTAAGAGACTCTCAAGCATCTTCTCCAACACCACATTTTGAAAGCATCAGTTCTTTGGTGCTCAGCTTTCTTTATAGTCCAACTCTCACATCCATACATGACTACTGGAAAAACCATAGCTTTGACTAGATGGACCTTTGTTGGCAAAGTAATGTCTCTGCTTTTTAATATGCTATCTAGGTTGGTCATAGCTTTTCTTCCAAGGAGCAAGTGTCTTTTAATTTCATGGCTGCAGTCACCATCTGCAGTGATTTTGGAGCCCAGAAAAATAAAGTCTTGCACTGTTTCCATTGTTTCCCCATCTACTTGCCATGAAATGATGGGACCAGATGTCATGATCTTAGTTTTCTGAATGTTGGGTTTTAAATCAACTTTTTCACTATCCTCTTTCACTTTCATCAAGAGGCTCTTTAGTGCTTTGCTTTCTGCCATAAGGATGTTTTCTGCCATAAGGGTGGTGTCATCTACATATCTGAAGTTATTGATATTTCACCCGCAATCTTGATTCCAGCTCATACTTTATCCAGCCTGGCACTTTGCATGATGTACTCTGCATATAACTTAAATAAGCAGGGTGAAATATACAGCCTTGACATACTCCTTTCCCTATTTGGAACCAGCCCATTGTTCCATGTCCAGTTCTAACTGTTGCTTCCTTACCTGCATACAGATTTCTAAGGAGGCAGATCAAATGGTCTGGTATTCCCATCTCTTTATGAATTTTCCATACTTTGTTGTGATTTACACAGTCAAAGGCTTTGTTGTAGTCAATAAAGCAGAAATAGATGTTTTTCTGGAACTCTAGTGCTTTTCAATCATCCAATGGATGTTGGCAATTGATCTCTGGTTCCCCATGCCTTTGCTAAAACCAGCTGGAACATCTGGAAGTTCAAAGTTCATGTCCTGTTGAAGCCTGACTTGGAGGGTTTTGAACATTATTTTGTTAGTGTGTGAGATGAGTGCAATTGTGTGGTAGTTTGAGCATTTTTTGGTATTGCCTTTCTTTGCGATTGGAATGAAAACTGACCTTTTCCAGTCCTGTGGACACTCCTGAGTTTTCCAAATTTTCCAATTTATTGAGTGCAGCATTTTCACAGCATTATTTTTTAGGATTTGAAATAGCTCAACTGGAATTCCATCACCACCACTAATTTGTTCATAGTGATGCTTTCTAAGGCCCACTTGACTTCACATTCTAGGATGTCTGGCTCTCGGTGAGTGATCAGACCATCATGGTTATCTGGGTCATGAAGATCTTTTTGATATAGTTATTCTATGTATTCTTGTCACCTCTTATTAGTATCTTCTCCTTCTGTTAGGTCCATGCCATTTCTGTCCTTTATTGTGCCCCATCATTGCATGAAATGTTCCCTTGGTATCTCAAATTTTCTTGAAGAGATCTCTAGTCTTTCTCATTCTATTGTTTTCCTCTGTTTTTTTTTTTTGCAATGATCACTGAGGAAGCCCTTCTTATCTCTCCTTGCTATTCTTTGGAACTCTGCATCCAAATGGGTATATCTTTCCTTTTCTCCTTTGCCTTTCACTTCTCTTCTTTTCTCAACTATTTGTAAGGCCTCTCAGACAACCATTTTTCCTTTTTGCATTTCTTTTTCTTGGAAATGGTCTTGATTACTGCTTCTTGTACAATGTCACGAACCTCTGTCCTTGGTTCTTCAGGCACTGTTATCAAATCTAATTCCTTGAATCTATTTGTCATTTCCACTATATAATCATGAGGGATTTGATTTAGGTCATACCTGAATGGTCTAGTGGTTTTCCCTACTTTCTTCAATTTAAGTCTGAATTTGGCAATATGGAGTTCATGATCTGAGCCACGGTCAGCTCCCAGTCTTGTTTTTGTGATTGTATAGAGCTTCTCCAACTTTGGCTGAAAAAAATATAATCAGTCTGATTTCAGTACTGACCATGGTGATGTCCATGTGTAGAGTCTTCTCTTGTGTTGTTGGAAGAGGATGTTTGCTATGACCAGTGCGTTCTCTTTGCAGAACTCTGTTACAAAACGAAACCCTGCTTCGTTTTGTACTCCAAGGCCAAATTTGCCTGTTACTCCAGGTAGCTCTTGACTTCTTATTTTTTATACCAGTCCCCTATAATGAAAGGACATCTTTTTTGGGTGTTAGTTCTAGAAGGTCTTTCAGGTCTTCATAGAACCGTTCAACTTCAGCTTCTTCAGTATTACTGGTTGGGGCATAGGCTTGGATTACCATGATATTGAATGATCTGCCTTGGAAACAAACAGAGATCATGTGTCGTTTTTGAGACTGGACCCAAGTACTACAGTTCAGACTCTTTTATTAACTATGAGGACTAATCCATTCCTTCTAAGGGATTCCTGCCTACAGTAGTAGATATAATGGTCATCTGAGTTAAATTCATCCATTCCAGTCCATTTTAGTTCACTGTTTCCTAAAATGTCCTGGTTCACTCTTGCCATCACTGTTGACCACTTCCAGTTTACCTTGTTCATGGACTTAACACTCCAGGTTCCTATGCAATATTGTTTTTACCTCATCAGACTTTACTTGCATCACCAGTCACATCCACAACTGGGTGTTGTTTTTGCTTTGGCTCCATGTTGTCATTCTTTCTGGAGTTATTTCTCCACTGTTCTCCTGTAGTTTATTGGGCACTTACTGACCTGGGAAGTTCATCTTTCAGTGTCCTATCTTTTTGCCTTTTCATACAGTTCATGGGATTCTCAAGGCAAGAATACTGAAGTGGTATTTACCTTAGAAAACTAGAAAAATAGGAGCAAAGTAAAGACTGCAAGGGAGCATTAAAAGCTGAGGAGCTCTGGAACACTGGTGGTGTGCAGTTTGTAAAAGTTCACCAAGTTTTAAAATTCAGTACCTTGGGAAGTGGTTTAACACTGCTGGAGGGCAAAACTTCACCTGTCATCTTAGCAGTACTTGCTTAGCTTAGTGTCTGGAACATTTTCAAAAGCCTTCAACACATACTCAGAGGAGTCACTCCCATTCAAATATTTATTGGCAAGGCACTTCATTGAGCCTCTGTGGGCCAGGGAATAGCATCATGTGAAAAGACTTTCCAAAGTCAAAATTGCTTCAGGCAGTGAAGTGATTTACAAGATGATATCTCTTTGGTTAGCAATATTCTTACTCTACATATTTCTGAAAATTGGGAAATGAAGTCAAGTGACATGAAAACTGTTCTTTGCAGTAGAAGCAATAATTGCTTTGGGTTCGAAATAAGAATCAAAGGGGGTGTTTTCCCCAGACTAATGGACAAGATAGATATAAATCCAGATTAGTCTATGTATAGAAAGTCATTGCTTGTTTTTTAGTTAAGATTTGCATAAACTATTTACTCTACTTAAAGAAAGTTAAGTACTCACTTCTTTTCCCCACAGCTTCTTGCTCTATACAACAAATGCAAATCTAATGAATAATTTTTATTAAGATGTAACATCCATACAGAAAAGTACACAAAATATAAGTTTAACACGGTGAATTTTTCCAAACTGAACACTGCCAGCATTCCAGAGCCCCTCAGCCTTTCATGCCTCCTTACAGTCTCCAATCTCTATGTTCCAAGAGTGACCTTTATCCTAAATTCTGGTGCCATCGTTTGCTTTGGGCTTGTACGTTAAAGGAATCAAACAACATGTGCCCTTTTGTGCTTGACTTCTTTTGTAGCATATCTCAAGACTTATCCATGTTTTATTTGAAAGAATAACCAAGTTGTGTGTAGTTGTATTTCCTTCATCCTCATTGTTCATTGCTATGGTGTCCCATTAGATGCTGATGCTGCTGCTGCTAAGTCGCTTCAGTCATGTCCGACTCTGTGCAACCCCATAGACGGAAGCCCACTAGGCTTACCCGTCCCTGAGATTCTCCAGGCAAGAACACTGGAGTGAGTTGCCTTTCCTTCTCCAATGCATGAAAGTGAAAAGTGAAAGTGAGTCGCTCAGTCGTGTCCGACTCTTAGCGACCCCATGGACTGCAGCCTACCAGGCTCCTCCATCCATGGGATTTTCCAGGCAAGAGTACTGGAGTGGGGTGCCATTGCCTTCTGCCCCCATTAGATGACTCTACCACAATTTATGAATGTATTTTGTAGACAGAAGCTACTTGGGTAATTTCTAGTTTGGATCATTTTGAAAAGTGCTGCTATGAACATTATTGGGCACATTTTTTGGTAAATATATATACACTTTTTTTGGCTCATGTATTGGAAGGACTGATTCTGAGGCTGCAACTCCAATACTTTGGCCACCTCATGTGAAGAGTTGACTCATTGGAAAAGACCCTGATGCTGGGAGGGATTGGGGGCAGGAGGAAAAGGGGATGACAGAGGATGAGATGGCTGGATGGCATCACCGACTTGATGCACATGAGTTTGGTGAACTCCTGGATTTGGTGATGGACAGGGAGACCTGGCGTGCTAAGATTCATGGGGTTGCAAAGAGTCAGACACGGCTGAGTGACTGAACTGAACTGAACTGAAATGTAGGACCGGAATTGCTGAGTCATAAACATTTGTTTGTTTAACTAAGAACTTCCCACTTAATTTTTCTGCATGATTGTACCAATTCACTCCCACCAGCAAGGTAAAAGAGTTTTCTGGTTTCAACTGTTGATAAATTTCAACTTTTCAACTGTTAATAAATTCTGTCTTATTTTCTGTATTTTTGTTTTAGCCACAGTGATGGAAAACATATCCTTATTAAAGAGACAGCTGGTCAGAAAAATCCCTGGGCCTGTTACCTTACATGAACTTCATTTTGGCAATGTTAACTAGTTCATTCTCTCTTAATGAAATGAATCTAGGACAGATTGAGTGCATTCGGCCTCTGAAGTCCTTCAAAAGTGAATGATCACTCAACCCTCTGCCACCTTCCTCTAAACACAAATGATCTTAGCTCACAGTTACCAGGGCTCTTGAAAAGCAGTTTTTGCCAAGACTGTTTTTTTTCTAGTTTCTTAGGAAGAGATTCTACAGGCTTTCACTCATTAATCAAAACTATCTCTGCCTTTAAAATGTATCTCGGTTGTTATAACATCTATGTTTTGTTTATAATTTCAGAGTAGTCTAGAAGTGGTTCTTTATATGTTTACGTTTTGTCATATGCCTTTTATACTTTTCAGAATTCTACTTTTCACTGAATCAGTTAGGAAAAAATATTATGCTCTCTCCCTCAACTCACATTTCTAGAATTCTTTTTTGGTCAACATTGTATATCTGCTGATCTTTCCAAATTTTGTCTTTCTGACAAGAAAAGAAAATCTCAAAGAGAACATTTTGAGATCTTATTAATTATTTTCCAATGCCTTTGTGTTTGTTTTGCTCTGTTTCATACTATTATCCAATTAATACTATCCAGCCTATTATTTACTTTAAAATAAAGGCTTGGAATACATTTTCATATTTTTTGAGAAGACTCCCTTAACAAGAAAGGTACTTTTGGGCAATAAAAACTTTAACTGTGAAATCCTGTCAATAATCTGAGAAAGTTTGAAATATCTTTCTCTTATATATGGAGTTAGGTGATCCCATGAATTCTACATGAAATTTACACAAAATGATCTTTCAGTAACTAGTCTCTAAGAAGAATAAAGCTTTTTCCATACTTAATTTACAAACCTATCTTTAAATTTGCCTCTTCATTTTGTTTATGGTAACTTTTGCCATGAAAACATAAGTGATTTTAAAATAGCCAAATATATCTAGTTTTATCTTTATGGTTTTTGAGATGTCTGTCATACTTAGGAAAGTCTTCTCCATCTCAGATTATACCAATAGCCTCCTACAGTTCCTTTCAATATTTTTCTTTTAAAAAGAAAAAGATTAGTGTCCAGTTCTGTTTTCTTCTTAATATAATATATTTTTCCTTCTAATATAGTGTATTAGCAGCATTTGTTAAATCAAACACTCTTTCTCACTAAGTTAGATAAAAAACACATATATACTTATCTTCCTCTGGATGCTCCACCATATCTCACTAA
>SJXQ01008614.1:174801-337949 GCA_006408695.1 Aepyceros melampus | reverse complement strand
TCTCTTCTTTTCACAGCTATTTGTAAGGCCTCTCCAGACAACCATTTTTTGTTTTTTCACATTTCTTTTCCATGGGGATGGTCTTGATCCCTGTCTCCTGTACAATGTCACGAACCTCATTCCATAGTTCATCAGGCACCTATCTATCAGATCTAGGCCCTTAAATTTATTTCTCACTTCCACTGTATAATCATAAGGGATTTGATTTAGGTCATACCTGAATGGTCTAGTGGTGTTGCCCACTTTCTTCAATGTAAGTCTGAATTTGGCAATAAGGAGCTCATGATCTGAGCCACAGTCAGCTCCCAGTCTTGTTTTTGTTGTCTGTATAGAGCTTCTCCATCTTTGGCTGCAAAGAATATCATCAATCTGATTTTGGTGTTGACCATCTGGTGATGTCCATGTGTAGAGTCTTCTCTTGTGTTGTTGGAAGAGGGTGTTTGCTATGACCAGCGCATTTTCTTGGCAAAACTCTATTAGTCTTTGCCCTGCTTCATTCCATATTCCAAGGCCAAATTTGCCTGTTACTCCATGTGTTTCTTGACTTCCTACTTCTGCATTCCAGTCTCCTATAATGAAAAGGAAATCTTTTTTGAGTATTCTAAAAGGTCTTGTAGGTCTTCATAGAACCGTTCAACTTCAGCTTCTTCAGTGTTACTGGGACACTGGTTGGGATACTAATTATCTTAGTATCTGAAATTCTCTCACTTTTTCTTAATTGTTCTTATTCAATATTCAGAAATTTCTTGGCTTCTTTTAGAGACTTATTCTTTCAGTACACATTCCAGAATTATTTTATATTGCTCCATAGAAAAGTTCATTGAGATGGTAATTTGAAATGGATAAATATTTATGTGTTAATCTTAGAAGCACCAACATTTCTATATTAGTTATTATTCCAGTTTATGTCCTTCATTTGGACTTCAAATTTTAATTTTTATGTCTTAAACCATTCTTGCTAGAATTTAGGTCTAAGAATTCTATTGTTTTGTCCCTATTATAAATCTATATTTTTTTCTACTTTAATTTTAAGCATGATTGTTAGGACAGAGAAAACGTTATAAAATCTCATAAAGTGTGCAATCAGAATTAATTTTGGGACTTTTTCAGGAGCTGCTGGGAGGAGATGTTCAAAATGAAAAACATCTTGTCATGAGGAACTTGAGAATCAACTCAACAGGAAGGAAAATAGAGTCTAGAGATGGAGACATAGTAGGTTCTAAAGCTAGTATTTGAATGTATGGAACAAACCATATCTGAAACCATTATCACTTGCTCTTTTCAATTTCTCAAGTCAATAATCTTCCCCCACTTCTATTTGATTTTCACAAGTTTCAGTCAGTTGGATCTCTTTGCAGCCCAAGGGACTCTCAAGAGTCTTCTCCTACACCACATTTCAAAAGCTGTTTAAGTGGGTCTTATTTTTCTTTCCTATCAAATAAGACGGGTATAGACATCATATTAAAAAGAAGAGACATTACTTAGCCAACAAAGTTTGTCTAGTGAAAGCTATGGTTTTTCCAGTAGTCATGTATGGATGCGAGAGTTGGACCATAAAAAAGCTGAGTGCTGAAGAACTGATGCTTTTGAACAATGGTGTCGGAGAAGACTCTTGAGAGTCCCTTGGACTGCAAGGAGATCCAAGCAGTCTATACTAAATAAAATGAGTCCTGAATATTCATTGAAAAGACTGATGCTGAAGCTGAAACTCCAATACTTTGGCCACCTGATGCGAAGAAGTGACTCATTGGTAAAGGCCCTGATGCTGGGAAAGATTGAAGGTTGGAGGAGAAGGGGACAACAGAGGATGAGATGGTTGGATGGCATCACTGACTCAATGGACATGGGTTTGAATAAACCTGGAGAGTTGGTAATGGATAGGGAAGCCTGCGTGCTGCAGTCCATGGGGTCACAAAGAGTCAGACACGACTGAGTGACAACTGAACTGATAGACATTTGAAGTGGAGTCTTCCTGATGATTTTGATGCTGGGAATCTGCAGAAAAATGCCAACTCACACTCTAATACTATCATGGAAAAAATAATTTAATGGGAGTAAGGGTAAACTTGAAAGTTGTTGCAATGTTATAAAAAATGTGATAAAACCAAGATTGTGTGATAAAATGTGATAAAACCACAATAAAGAGCCCAATAAAAACCACAATATAAACCACATTAAAGAGCCCAATTTTAAGAGATACTGATACAATAAAAAAGTAGTGGGGGGGGCGGTCCAAATGCAAAACTGTAAAAAAATAAAGCAAGTCAGTTGTGTGAAAGGATGATGAAGGGCACTTATGTTCTACTGTGTGTAAAATATAAATTGATATTTTAATATTTCCTTTCTAATAGAGAGTTTAGAAATTCATTTGATAATCATTATTTTATTCAAGGTGCTTTATTAATTGAAAACAAACATTAATTATGTGTAGCATAATTATGTTCTTTTACTCGAAATATTGCTTGAACCTACTATGACGTTATGAAGTTTCTTATGTACCCATCTTGCTTATCTGTCAGCTGATTTCTTCATTTCTGGCTTCCTTACAACCCATTCCTCAACTCTGATTTTGTGTTTTAGTTTTAAAGTCACTCTGAGACCAATCAGTAGCTTTCAAATATTGGATCATGGTTGAGATTATATTTAGGGAAATCCTTTGCTTCCTGTTGAAAAATAGTTGAAGCTCAAGTAGAATTTGGACTGGCCATTTATCACTCAGGGTTTCAAAACACAATTTCTGTATCATTTGACAACTCACATATTCATTCTTTCATTTCACTCCACATATGTTTAATTGACTGTGACTATAATCCAGATGCTTTTCTAGACAGAACAGAACCACCACGAGAAAATAGACAAATATCTTGCTCTCATGGAACTTAGATTCCAAATAAGACAGAGCAAATAAATCTATAAGAAACATATAAATGATGTCAAGTGGCGTTAAGTACTATGAATTAATGTGAAGTAAGGATAGAGAATGCTGGTGGAGAGAGCTAAGGGTGCCCTTTCATATGACAGTGAGGTGGCCTTTATGTAGATATTTAAGGAGAGCACATTTCAGACAAGTGAAGAGACTCTTGAGACAAGAGGATGTTAGACAAAGAGTATGCTAAACATATTTTAAAAGTAGCAGAAAAAAAGAGTTGGAGTAGAGTGAGGATCCAGGAGAGACAGAAAACAGGTGTGAGAGGCTGGATCATGAGAGACATATTTGTTTTGAAGGAGGAAACAGAACAGGCTGTATCTTGAAAGCAGGACTCCATCTTGGGCCAGACTGTGGACTTTAAGCTATATGTCCAGTATCTATGGAGACGACATACCAACAGGAAAACCAGACCCGGGAAGGAAGAGCCCCAGGGCTGTCTGTCGCCTAAAAGAATACCGTAATTATCTGTGCAACCAAATAGAATCATACATTCTATTATGCTTATTGGGGTATGACAACAGGCCTATTGATAATTGTTCGCTGTTAACTACCTAGGCTTATGGCATATAAATCACAGGTTAATTTTGATTGTATCTTTCTTTTCCTTTGTTCGACTAGTTCCAGGGAATTTGGGGAAGTGGGTTTGGGCACATACACTTAGGGTATATAGGGTTTTCACAAAAACTGGTCGGGGGGCCTTGGCTAAGATAAGACTCTGTCTTCGGCCCACTGGTGTAATAAACTGCACTCCACTATCTGTATTGTCCTTCTGAGTGAGTCTGTTTTCCGGAATGTGTGGCTACAACAGTTTTAGAAGGTTGCTTTTTGTGTTTGAGAATAGACTGTAGAAGGGCAACTATAAGCTATTGTATTATACACCTGCAAGATCGTTACTAAGAAATGACATTAAATTCTTCAGTGTGGAGGTCGTTAATGACTTCGACAAGATCAGTGTAGAAAAAATAAATTTTGTATTTGAAAAGATAGTCATACACTTTCTATAGCACGCTCTTCTGGGCTTTCAGAAGGCAGTGGTCTCTGGGGCAAAACCACTACAATTGCAGTAACATGGAAGAGAGAGATGATGGTGCTTGGACAGGGAAGTGTTTGTGAGACGTGGTAGAATGATACAATTTGGAAACTGAAGAGGAGAATTTGCTGGATGTGAAACAAAGGGCTTGCATCAGTGTTCTATCACAAAAGATATGGCATATTAAAGTATGATAATCAGCAATTAAAGATAGTCATACACTTTCTATAGCACGCTCTTCTGGGCTTTCAGAAGGCAGTGGTCTCTGGGGCAAAACCACTACTATTGCAGTAACATGGAAGAGAGAGATGATGGTGCTTGGACAGGGAAGTGTTTGTGAGACGTGTTAAAATGATACAATTTGGAAACTGAAGAGGAGAATTTGCTGGATGTGAAACAAAGGGCTTGCATCAGTGTTCTATCACAAAAGATATGGCATATTAAAGTATGATAATCAGCAATGTGTTAACAAAAGAATTATTTTAAAAGATGCAAGTAGGGTATAGAAGAACCCAAGGCATACTGCGACGCCCTGGAGAATTAATATAAAGACTTGCGTTAAGTGGAATTTTAACAGAGCAATCTTAAGGAGAGCACCCAGCTCAAAACTGCCCCATGAGGATGTTGATGAAGGAATCAATACTTTGACTTCCCTCTCCTTCCCCACTCCAAACTTCAGCAAAGGCTCCCCACTCACTGAAACCAATTGCAAAACAAAAGACAATCTTCATTTAGTTCCCATAAGTCCGTTTTCATTGTCACAAATTAGAGAGTGGAAGGATGGAGAATGAGTCTCCTGAGACAAATGGAAGCTGTCTAGGATGACTCTATACATTTGGCTTGAGTGATTAGAACTGCAAGAGGACCAGTGGGGTGTATATGTGTGTAGTGTTAAAAAAGGATTGATCGAAAGAAATCAAAGTAGAATTTTGGATAACACAGTTTTAAGATGGCACCAAGGCAAACCATTCAATATCACAGTTATCCAAGTCTATGCCCCAACCAGTAATGCTGAAGAAGCTGAAGTTGAACAGTTTTATGAAGACCTACACGATCTTTTANCGGGCAGGAATCCCTCAGAAGAAATGGAGTAGCCATCATGGTCAACAAAAGAGTCCGAAATGCAGTACTTGGATGCAATCTCAAAAATGACAGAATGATCTCTTTTCGTCTCCAAGGCAAACCATTCAATACCACAATTATCCAAATCTATGCCCCAACCAGTAATGCTGAAGAAGCTGAAGTTGAACGCTTTTATGAAGACCTACAAGATCTTTTAGAACTAATACCCAAAAAAGATGTCCTTTTCATTATAGGGGACTGGAATGCAAAAGTAGGAAGTCAAGAAACACCTAGAATAACAGGCAGATTTGGCCTTGGAATGTGGAATGAAGCAGGCCAAAGACTAATAGAGTTTTGCCAAGAAAATGCACTGGTCATAGCAAACACCCTCTTCCAACAACACAAGAGAAGACTCTACACGTGGACATCACCAGATGGTCAACACCAAAATCAGATTGATTATATTCTTTGCAGCCAAAGATGGAGAAGCTCTATACAGTCAACAAAGACAAGACTGGGAGCTGACTGTGGCTAGATCATGAACTCCTTATTGCCAAATTCAGACTTAAATTGAAGAAAGAGGGCAACACCACTAGACCATTCAGGTATGACCTAAATCAAACTTGTACATATGTATTCTTAATTGAAAGGAATGTCCCTCAGTTCCCACAATGTAATATTAAAAAAAGACTAAGTGCCAAACATGGTTTGCTCTTGGTTGTACAACTTTAGACAGTTTGTTTTTTCTTAATATTTTTCTGGTGTCCTGTTACTAACACCATGAGGGAAAAAAGTTTCTTTTTATGGGAAAGTTGAGGAAAAACCAAACAACTCCACATACAATTCAACAGTGTGAATATATAAGGCACTGAGTGTGTAAACCTCCCCACACAGCATGAGGTGCCCTACTTGTCCACATGTGCAGTACTCACACAGCAAGTGAGCACGCCATAAAGCGTCAGTCATGCCCCTGCCCACCCTGGACCCTATGTACCCTGTACTACTTTTGTGAGAGCTCACAGGCCTGGAATTATCCACTGACTACCCACGACGAAGGCATGGAGCCCCTCAACTACTCAGCTATTCCATACACCCAGCCAGGGCCCAGAAAACAGCCACACAACTGCTAAATGAAACTGTGATTTTTCAGTATCAGTCAATCAGCCTTACTTATCACCACTATGTAAAAGGAAAACACCCAGGTGGAACAGCCTAAGGGTCGACATGTTGGGAATGATTTGTTTTCAGCACATCATATAAGCCGCTACCACCAAGTCTTCAGAGGCTTCAGGATCCAGGCACCCAAAAGAAGCACTAGGGCAAGAAATGTAAATTCTTTCTCCATTCAAAAGGTATATGAACTGGGACGCTCTGTTTTCCTCATTGTTTCTTCTTTCTCCTTGCCTCTACACAGGAATGGATCTCAATTTGTCAAAAGCCATTTTAGCAACTTTATAACCCAACAAAATTTTTTCCTGGAAATCTCAAAATCTGTCTGACAGGAAAATGCTTCAATCTGATGGACTAAAACTTGAGATCAAATACTGAATACAGTCAATTTAACACTTACTGCAGTGAGATTTTCTGTATCATTGACAGGACAGAGGTGCAGATAAAACTGCCTGGGAAAATCAAAAGTTACACTGTGCAGTTCTAACATTACTATTTGATTTAAAAAAATACTTTTCTCTGTACTGAAAACAGTGTTATCAGAATGCAATGGTAGAAACAACATTTTCACAATGGGCTATGGAATTTAGTTGAACCAACGCCAGAATCTTCTCCTCCTGAGGCATGGCAATGCTTTCTAGCCACCAGACATGAAGACACTTGCTAAGTGATTCTCTGGAAAGAGCAACACCAGGTGTTACAGCCTGACCATAAACAGCTCCAACAACACAGAAAGTCATCTAAGCGCACTTAAGAGGCCCCTGCCACCCCACGATGTGAAGTGTATGTAGTGTTTCAGGTGATGTCCTTGCATAACTGTCCATCACTGAGGAGAAAAGAGGAAAGAGGGGAACAAAGAGCAGGAGGCTGCACTCACCTCTGATAACCCTGCAGAGGGTGTCCCCATTTGTCTGAGAAGAGAAATGTCAGCAGAGGTGGAGCGTGAAGGGCCCCACTTGGGCTGCTTCTGTGTCTTTGGTGTCTCACTGTTCTCTGGACTCTGCAGTTCAGGAAAATCCAACCTGGTGAATCCAAACTCAGGTTTGGAGGCAGATCCACTCTTTTCAATGATTCTGGATTTCCTGTCTGTTCGTTTATAATAACCATCTGTATTTATAGAATTAAAAGTAAAGGTAAAAATTTAGAAGTTGTTTGATAACCTGTATTCACACTTCAGTTGTAGTGTAGAAAAGTCTATTGCTACTGACGCAACAACATATTATTGTCCAAACAGCCTAATTTTTGGTAGCGTTGTTAACCTCTGAAACAGTGGAAAACATAAATGACCATGGGGGTCACCAAGCAGAAAAAAGCAACATGCTGCAAATCTTAGGAGTAATTCTAAACTGGATGAAATAGTTACCTTAACCTGATTGTGCAGCTGGGCATTTCAATTATTCTCAAA
Source organism: Aepyceros melampus (assembly GCA_006408695.1). NCBI lineage: Eukaryota > Metazoa > Chordata > Mammalia > Artiodactyla > Bovidae > Aepyceros > Aepyceros melampus. The sequence goes on along the minus strand of SJXQ01008614.1, from coordinate 330,353 downwards.
ACCACTTTAGAGTTTTGTGAGATTAAGGGGACTCTTGCGAATTTCCTTTAAATAATAAATTTTCCATATTTTAGTTTGCTGGAACGAACTAGAGGAAAACAAGTATTAATAGAATTAAACTTATAACCTCTCTCCCACCTTTTCCTTCAAATGCAAACGGATGATGCCATAGGTTACAATTCCACAAAGCCCCAGCATTTTAAAAACTGTTTAATTATAAGGCTAGAGTTATTCCAGTTAACTGTTCAACTCTTCTTTCACATTACCATGTACCAGAAGATTTATAAATGAAATCAACACAAAGGGAAAATGTTATGTATCAAATAACAGTAAATTATACAAGTAAATAAAATGACAAACCATTCCCAGTAAGTATACTATTACAGAGGTTTTAAGTTATTACATAAATAGATGATGGCTGTGATCAAGGTGCAATAGTAAATAATTAATAGGAAAAAAAAACAAGTTATCATATATAATCACTAACTTTCAACCAGAGACTGGAACAGCAGTTCTTAAGCCCAGAACAGACATGTCCTTTGAATAACCATCCTGCCCTGGGTTTGCTATTGTTGAGGATGGGATTTAAACTGCAGTCAACTCTCTCCCCTACCAAAAAGTGTTCCAACAGAAAACCAGAGAAGCTATTTTAGGGATCAAAATGATCAAATACAGTACAAGGATATGGCTGTAATTCACTATTTAACAAGTGTTTTGAGGTGGTTGATTGTCACCTACTTGCTATGTGATTCTGCAGAAGTTCTTTCATAAGATAATGTAATACCATCTTTGGATAAACTCCAGGATCCCACAGGAAACTTGACTGCCTCAGTTTTTCATGATGACTAAGCCCACAACAGTTTAAAGAACAGAAATGTTTCTGGGAGTAAACAGGGTAGAATAATATAATATACACAGTGTGCTATTTTTACCTGATTTCAAACTATTCTCAGCATGAATGGACACACGAGGTGAACCTTTGACTGATTTTAAATCAGATGATACAGGTCCATCAGTCTTCTTATGTCAAACTTTTGTTCATCATAGGTTTTCTTCTGCAGGAAACATTAAAAAATAACATTTTTAAGAACACAATCACTATAAAAAAGGCTTGAATTTGCAAATTCATAATTACTCATAACTCAATCATTTTTTTAAAAGGTTAGACGATATCAAATTTTAAATACCTTAAATAACATGCAAGAACTGGCCTGTTCTTTATGTTTTAAATGCTAAAGTGGCCAACGACACCAAGACATTTACAGACCTTAAACACAGCTTTTGTGTCTTGTGGGAGAGGGCACGTGTGCTCACTTCGTGGCTTCACTCTTTGAAAACCTCCAAAACAACTGGGTTGGTTGTCATCATATGGGGAGCCAGGCACTGGGCAAACATTTTGTGGTGAATGCAGGGTGTAGGGAGAGTAGGCATATGGATGAAGAGGGATCTCAGCAGAGAAATACTGAGATGGAAAAGCTGAAGCTCCAAAAGCCATATCATCAGTATAGAGTTTCTGTCTAAATAAAAAGGGTAAATTTTAGTTGCAGATTTCATACCACAAACCAAGCAGCTCAATATTTTATAATAAACAAAATTTAAACATACTATTTTTGAGGTCATTCATTCTAGCACTGAAATACCTCTAATTAAAAACCAAATAAAACCTGAGCACTTCTTAACCTGCAAAGAAAGATGCTGACCTAGTTCCATTTTTTTCATTACGCAGCTGGAACCTCCATAACAGGACCCTATTATAAGGAATATTAGAAAAGCCCAAGGATGCTTCAGCAGCTTTCCACCCTCATGCTGTCATATATTCCGAAATGCCTCACTCCAGCAACCCTGACCAAACTTTAAGCCATCTAGACCACTCTCTCAGCAAAGGGGGCTTTTATAGAGCCCCCACTGCCCACCCAAATCCCACCCTGACAACCTCCAGGGCCTGCTCCCTGAGGCCTCTGGGCGCCCGCAGACAGCATGCCCAGCCCCTTTCCAGTTCCAAGCCAACGGCACACCCTGTGCTCTACTGACTCAGGGGGCTGGGAATACACCTCCTGCTAATAAGATGGAACTGTCTGTGAACACTGCCACTGCCTCAACTTGCTCAAGTCGCAAGGCTGGAATGAACTATAATTTAACACTGGTTTTTTTTTTTTTTTTTTGGCAAATTTAGTACAAGGTCAGAGGTTTCAACCATTTTGCAATGAAGGTTGATACAATGATAAATGCTAAGCAACTGACTTAATACAAATCACAGTATTCTCATTCCCACAAATAAGCACCAGCAGGTTTTTCCATGACTTTCCAGGGCTTTGAATTATTTGTAGCAAATCAGTGAAATCCTGAAGTGTAGGGTCCACTGAAAGGCAGGAAGAGTCAAAGCTAAGGATAACACACCCCATATGATCTTCCAATTGTTCAAATGTCAGGAGATACAAGCATAGGCACCAACTAGTAGAATTTGTATTTCTACTCTGCTACAAGTAGGAGTCTGCAATGAAGAAGGAAAGGAGTCACTATAAACAGGCTAGCCCTGTAACACACTGACAGCTGCCAAGTCTCCCATGACCTCCTTCCTGTCAATCTCATTAACCTCTACTACACAGTATCTACTTCTATCACACCACCTGAAAAGCTCCACTAGCCTGGACTTGACAACCTCTGCCCTCTCCTTGCTCTCACCCATCTTCCAAAGGTTCCTCCGTGGCATGGTCCCCACTACACTCTCCCCATCTCACCTGTCACTCACTCTGAGCCAGAACCTCTCCTCATTTTGCTCAGGACTTCACTTCAACATACTCGAATTACAGCACTTTTATCACCTCTAGGCCTCTATCTCCAACTTACAGGTCATTTTCACCCACCTAGCACATATAGATCCAAAACATAACATATGATCCCCAAACCAACCCCACTGCCGAACTATCTAGGATCCTTCCCACCAAAACCCGTATGAACCCTTTTCTCCTGCAGAAGGTCTCCCTGTATTTTGTTCTCTATTTCCAGTGCCTAACTCAATCGGAATCCTGCAGGCCCCCAGGAGTGCTCCTGATCATTGCTCACAGTGACTTACTGCATGTGGAAAACTTCCTGGGTACCAAGCCTTGTGTTGAGAATTTTAGGAGTCTCTGTCTCTCTTGAGCCCCTTCACAGCCCAGTGAGGTCGATGCCATTAAGCCCCGTTTAGTAGAGAAGGGAATGGCAACCCACTCCAGTATTCTTGCCTGGAGAATCCCATGGAAAGAGGAGCCTGGCAGGTTACAGTCCATGGGGTCACAAGACTCGAACACAACTTGGCGACTAAACCACCACCACCACCACCAACCCAATCAAAACCTTCAAGCCCGTCTCCTTTAAAGCTGAGCCAGAAACCAGGTGTGATTATCATGATCCCACCCAAAACACTCCCAAAGTTCTCTATTTCCTATCCAACAAACCTAACTTTTCAGCTGTACCATGTGGGCCAGTTGACTAGTGGCTCATGGGATCTTACTTCTCTACTGTCTCCCAAACATATCTTGCATCCGGTCCCCTCTGACCTGTCAGGAATCCAGTCACTCCTCCACCCACCAACCTGACATGAGCCACACTCTGTGAGAACCATTAATTCACATAGTGTATGTGCATGCTTAGCTGCTCAGTCGTGTCCGACTCTTGAGACCCCATGGAGCCCACCATGCTCTTCTGTCCATGGGATTCTCCACGCAAGAATACTGGAGTGGGTTGCCATTCCCTTCTCTAGGGGATCTTCCTGACGCAGGGAATGAACCCAGGTCTCCTGAATTACAGGCAGATCCTTTACCACTGAGCCACCAGGGAAGCCCCAATTCTCACAAATGAGAGTTTTAACCTAAAAGCAACCACTGGCACTGTAACTTTCACATTATACTACAAGATACCAAGAGCAAGAGCAGTTGAACTCAGGTAAGAAGAACTGAATGCTAATTCTGGTCCTGGTGCTCCCTCCTTGAGACATTTTGGACAAGCATTTGTAGCCTGTTTTTCTTGTGCAGAAATAACACTACATCTCCCTGCCAAACTCATGGATTTTGATAAGCATGAAATCAATGTATTCAGTAATTCCCAAACAAACACATTTCCTCACACCTGTGTTACACAGGATTTATCATAAAGCACATACTATGACAATCAACAAAAGCATTTTCTGGGGAGGATGACTGGCAACAGAGAACTTACTTTGTTTGTGTAATCTTTATTAGTAAATACTCAGTATTTCCCAAACATGGCCATTCTACATACTAGGATACTTCTAATGACATTTGTCCTGCCTATAACATAAACTTGAAGGAGACTGGTAGTACGTTTTCTTCCATCTCCACCATAGCTCATGAGACAGGCTTTCCCTCACTTAGGAACTAGTGCTTCTCCATATAGTAGCCTTTAGCTCATGAACTCCAAATGAATAGATGAAGTCCTTTGGCAGGCGAAGTACTAGAGGTGGACATTCAGCAAAAGGTCACTCACTTCCTTTAAGGACACAGAGAACTAGGTTGCTATAGGGGAAGAAGTAGAAAATAGGATATGCTTGTTATCGAGAATTTCAGTCCTTTTCTCAAGGCAGCAAGTGATCTCTAAACAAAATCTGATTACAGCAAAACAATTCTTAACTTATATTAGAATGAACTAGATAATCACTTCTTCACTGTGTAATGTCTCACCACTTCATCCCCACTTTAAAGGCTCTCATTCTTTCTAAGCTTGCTCTTTGGTTTCATGACTCCATTGTCCTTAAATCGTTTTCTTGTCAGGCAGGGATACTGTCAGTCAACCTTGTCAGTGGTTATAAATATTTTAAAATTAAAAAAAAATCAAAGCTATAAGGGAATAAGGGGTTAAAAAAGCATAATTTTAAAATTCAGCATTAAGCATCCTTAAGCATCTGATTAGTCTCAAAGTGTTATAGCTAGAATGCTGCTTTAGCTGTATGACTATTTTCCACCTTTATTTTAGGTCACTAGAATTTTACCCAGCAGATGGCTTAACAGTTTTTATCACAGAGTGAGATACAGCTTGTACTTTATCATGTGAGCCCATTCAAGGTAGGAAATGACTTAACTGAGACCCATGTCAACCTTCCTGCTACAAAGGAAGAATTACAATGGACAACTTGGCATTCCTACCAAAGACCTTCAAGCACATTCTGTCAGGACTTCAGTCAAAAAATATAATTTTTATTTTCTAAATATACCAGACAATCCAATGATTTTCTTATTTATTCCAACTTTTATTTTTGTGAACACAGCTCTAGAATTTATATGAAGTATAAACTATTTTCAAGCACACCATGCAGTTATGGGGGGAGAAGGTAACAAGCCTGACTCAAAACAACAAAACATAAAGATAAGGATTTTCACATAAGCATAAAGGTGATTCATGCCTTAAAAATAAATCTACACGTAATCCACACAATCATGTGAAAAACTTAAATGTTATTTTTCTAACTTCAGCTAATAAAATGGAAACCATTTTTGTAACTACCTAGAGAATAAATCCCGGAGAGGAAAAACAACATTTAAAGGACAAAATAAGCCTCTTTCAGCTCAAATCTAGAAGAATTTATAACCAAAAATTTGTAGGATCCATCTCCACAGGACAGTTATAAAGCAAAACAGTTAAAAGCAAACCTCAGCAATTTCCAAACACTTTATCTGCAAAAAGAGGCAGCCCTGGTTGCTAGCCCTGCTCCATCACTGAGCAGCATTTTTCAATGTTACACCCTAAAACTGAGCAGCATGTTTATTTATTTATTTGGGCTTTTCTTTGCCTCATTTGCTCTCACCCACTTGTTGCTGCCATTTCATCACCCATAAATACATGATACAGTTTTAAACTGTAGGCACAACAGACTTGCATTCCCCACTAATAAATGCAATGCAGTCTTCATATTTTCTCTGTCTCAACCAAATGAATATGGAGAAAAAAAAAGAAGAGCTGAATCTTCCGTTTCTGGTGTGCTACACAGTTAAGCTGTGCTGTACATTTCCTTCTTGGATGAGGAGCATCTTCTGCAGTTGCTCTGAAAATGTTAACATGATAGCTGTAGAATAGCCAAGCAACAAGGTCCCTATGTTAAGGCAAGACGTTCAGAAGAATACATACTCAGGCACTGCTAGTCTTGGACACATGGATAGTACGGGGTGGCTGCACAGCTGGGGAAAACCCGTGCTTCTGAAGACTCTGACCATCCCACATTGAGCCCAGCAAACTTGGGGACAAATGGTTTGACATCTGCTGACAACTTGATGCTCTGAGGAGAAAAAAGGGGGTTATAGCTACAAACTTTCTAAAATGAACCAAGTGGGGGAAAAAACAACAGAGTCCCTCCCACCTCAAAGCCCCTGAAATACTAATCCCAGTGCTGCAGTTCAAATATATCTGCCCAGCAAAGACAAGAATTTGTTAGCAATTTCTTCCCAAACCCTTTTTCACTAGAAAAATCAGTCTATCAAATATTAAAAATGGAAAAGTGGGAATAAACTATTTAAAGTGGGAATAAAAGTCAACCTAGACTGTAGAGTTAGAACTACAAGTGACGTTTCCTTATCTTTAAGGTAGAATACAGTCATTTACCTCTCGGCTGAGTTAAAGTGGGAATAAAAGTCAACCTAGACTGTAGAGTTAGAACTACAAGTGACGTTTCCTTATCCTTAAGGTAGAATACAGTAATTTACCTCTCGGCTGAGTTAAAGGATAACAAACTATCAAACTTAACTGTAGTACTCAAAACGCACATGCTCCTTAGCCTTTATTGGTTCTATTAAATTTCTCAAAGAACGTAGAACAGCTGCTTTTCACTCAGCCAACCAATAAAGGCTGTTTTGTTAAAAACCAAAAGTAAGCTTTGCCAGAAAATCTTTGTATCGCCACGAGCCCTTGAAATATGAATACAAAATATTTGTTGGATTTTTCTTTCCGTTTTTAGATCTGTATTGAGAAATTTACTTTCACTAGCAACTTATAATCATGTTTTTTCATTCGTGTGAAAGCCGGTTTTTGCGATTGTCAGGGCTCCTGCTAGAGGTTACTCTTAAGCTAATCGAGCAGAGACTTCCGCTTCAGAAAACATATTCACAAGCTTTAAACAAGTGGTTCCTGCTCACGAGTGCAGTAAGGAGACACGGTCGCGCAGCTCCTCGCAGCCTCGGGACTAGTGGCAATTTCCCGTCGACGGAGTCCTTCCTCATTTCGTTTAACCGCGGGCCGTGTGGACGCGCCCGGGGCTAGGGGTCGCGGCCGCCCGGCCCGACACCCCCTCGCCCTGTCCCCAACCAGCCTCTCCGGCCCACGCTAATCCAGTTCCCACCCCATCCGCACAAGGCCAGCACTCTGGGAGACCCAGGGCCACCATCCTCACCTCGGCCGCGGGCTCCCGCCGCCTCTCCGATGCCATGGCGGGCGGCTGGGAAGAGGTCCGGCCGGAGAGGCCAGTAGCCGCCCCGTCGGCTGGCGGGACCGAAGGGCGACAGTCCTCCTCCCCGCCTTTCCACCGTCCGAGAGGACGCCAGGAAGTGCGTCACAAAAACGCGCCTCGTCCCGCCTTACTTCCGGCCGGAAATGCGTGAGGCGGCTGTTCTGCGCCTGCGCAAGGTACCCGGCATGGTGAGTACTTGCTGCATCGTCGCGTGTCGTTTGGAGTTAACACGAGACTGTCTCCGCAAAGATAGCGGACAAACCGCGGGATGTGGTTAGCCAGGCCCGCACAAGGGATCGGTGCACGGGGTGGCGGGCACCTGGAGCGAGAGAAGGGTCTGTGGGGAGTTGAAGGCCTTAAGGAAACCGCACACCTTGTGAACCGACAAAGGGAGAAAGTCAACAAGATTTGGCATCTTTTATTTCCAGGAACCTAGAGCAGTTTGGAGAAGGCAGTGGCAACCCACTCCAGTACTCTTGCCTGGAAAATCTCATGGGCGGAGGAGCCTGGCAGGCTGCAGTCCATGGGGTCGCTAAGAGTCGGACACGACCGAGCGACTTCTTTCACTTTAAACTTTCCTGCATTGGAGAAGGAAATGGCAAGCCACTCCAGTGTTCTTGTCTGGAGAATCCCAGGGACGGTAGAGCCTGGTGGGCTGCTGTCTATGGGGTCGCACAGAGTCGGACACTACTGAAGCGATTTAGCAGCAGCAGAGCAGCTTGGAAGTCATCATGAAAAAGAATTTCAAACTGCTCAGTTCAACAAAGGGCTGTTGACCACTAGGAAATGGGCTGGGAGAAGAGATGGGAAAGCAGAGTGGAAGTAAGCAATCCTAGGGCAGGTGGTGTTAGGTAGAATGGGCAATGGAGGGCGTTGCTTGGGAGACGGAGGGAGGGAGGGGGAGCGCAGATCCTAGAACTCTTGTTTACTTGGTGAAAAGTGGAAGCTGTTTGACCAGTAGAGGTTAATTAGGTTGAACATCCTAAACTGGAGGCTAATTGTAGGTTCTCTGGTGGCTCAGAAGATAAAGCGTCTGCCTGCAATGCAAGAGACCCGGGTTCAATCCCTGGGTTGGGAAGATCCCCTGGAGAAGGAAATGGCAACCCACTCCAGTATTCTCGCCTGGAGAATCCCATGGACAGAGGAGCCTAGCGGGCTACAGTCCACGGCGTGACAAAGAGTCGGACACGACTGAGTGACTTCACTTTCAGTTTCTATTGAGTGACTACCAGGTATTTCAAGCAGTAAATGCAGGCAATTCCAGCTCGTCTCCTGGTGTTCAGTGCACCTCCCACAGGTCAATTAAATACACATCCAACCCTCCAGAGTGGAATGAGGCTTGGGGTCTGACAGTAAGCAGTGCTGGGGATTGAGCATTATGCATATTTTGGTCTGTGCTAAATACAATCAAGTTTACTTAGCAATTCTGACGTCTTTCTGTTGGCCTAACCCTGAACCTGTAGCCAGTGGACCCATGGGGATGGGAGTAAGTTCTAGGCTGTTGCCCATCACCACACTGCCCTCAATATTTATTGTGCTTATTATGTGAAAGCACTACCCTTTTCAAAGAGAGGTGCATACAGAGGACCAGCATAGTGGGGGTCTTCATGCTTATTGGCAGCTTAGCTAAAAGGTTCCTTCAGCATTAGCAATGATGATAAAAAGCCTGTGTCTGGATTAACAAAAATATTTCCTTAGCAGTTAAAGCAATTTGACACAAAATGCACACCATGTTAAAAGTTTTAAAAGTGCTGTGATAGTTTATATAAACTGTATCCCCTTTGGCACATGAAGAAGAGAAATGGGGCTAAGTGGTTTCTCCCAAGGCAGTAATTACATAAGTAAGTGAAGTAACCCAGAGTATTAAGTTGGGTTTCTTTTTGTTCAGTTGGAGATTCTAGACAATTCTCTAGGAACTAAACAACAGAGCTATAAAATCTACCTTGGCTCTGTTAAACTTATCCCTAGGTATCTTCATAAGTGAATTTAAATGGTACCCTGAATCACACCAAGCTGATAGGTTTAAACCCACTTAACATTTTATTTCTTTGAAGTGAATTTATTTCCTCAGGACTATGCAACTGAAATCATCCAACATCCTCAACAGTCACAAGTTAACCTTAAGAAAACAAACCTCAGTAACTTCAAAAAGTAATAAATGCAACATACAAACTTTATTTAACAAAAGTAACAGAAAATGTCAAACAGGCACTTATATTAAAAGAAAAACTGACTAGAAGAAATTTTTATCTTAAAACACCTTACAGTAACCTACTTGCAGTTGCATTTAACTGAGCTCTGTTGCTGTGAAGAATACAGCTCATGCACAGGTATGGATGAACAATTTGTACATTTTTCAAGTATTCACTGAATACTACCTTATATACACATATACATTAAATTTGAGAAAGATTTAATTGATGATCCCCAGATAAGCTTCATTTTTGTTGGTCTTTTGGAAGAGGCCGTCTAAAGAGAAGGATGTGTGGTTCTGTGGAAACAAAATGTTTTATATTATTTTAATATGGTTAATTTTCATTCCTTCAACAAAAAATTAAGAGAATTCTCAATTGAACCAAAACAAAGTAAATCCACAGTCGACTGATGTTATTTTTTAAGGTATCTGAAATTTTGCTTTTAAGTTACTATCAACAATAAACAAATCAACATTAACAACGAGAATTTCCCCCCGGTTAATTTTACACACTGGAGAAAAGGAAAGTAAAGAATTCATTTGAGGAGAAGGGTTTCTATCTTTAGCATCTCAATTCCAATGAAAAGTAAAGAAAATGTTATCTGTTGTGGGGAAAACACAGTTAACACCTCATTAAAAAACCATAGGTCCTAGGGGCCCTCCTGGTAGATTCTGTTTCAGTAGGTGGAGGACTGAGTAGGAACCTACAGGTAAGGTCCTCAGTTGCTTTGTATTATCTGGAGAAAGACCTTTTTTAATATAATTACGTGCTCTGATCCCAAGATAGTTACAAGTTTGAGTTTTTGCTGCCGATGCTTTTCTTTAAAAGTATAAATCAAGATAGCTTTGGCTTTACCTAATTCATATCATTAAGTTATGGCTCAGTTGGTAAAGATCCACCTGCAATGCAGATCTGGGTTCGATTTGTGACCTGGGTCAAGAAGATTCCCTGGAGAAGGAAATGGCAACCCACTCCAGTATTCTTGCCTGGGAAATCCCATGAACAGAGGAGCCTGGCACACTACAGTTCATGGGGTCACAAAGAATCAGACACGACTGAGTGACTAAACCACCACACCTAATTCAGCTTCTATGCCTTCAAATTTTGTTCAAAGCAATATAAACCCTTTAATTTAGATTTATTGATAACCCCAAAACACCAGAGTTTCTTAGTCTATCTTACTAATAGTTTACCAATAATGTAGAAAACTGTTCAAATCACTTCAAATTGCATCAGTTTCTATACACAGAACTTCTAGACACACAATCTTAAATTTTTAGTTTTCATATAGACACCAGAATTCTAAATATATTTACGGCAAAATACTTCAAGATACTACTAGCAATGACACACATTTTAAAATAAAACAATAATTTCTTTTTTTCACTTCTAGGTTATTTTTGCAGATACAAGAATGCATTCTTTTCACTATGTAAACTATTGTTTACTATAAAATTAGAACCCTCTCTAGGAAGGAAAAGTCATCCAAAAATAATCAAGCTTATCACTTACTTAGGATATCATTGAAACATCAGTATTACTAACAAATTTTCAACAATCACTATTATTTTCAGTCAATTAATGCTTCTCTAAATAACAAAACTTACCTGGTTCATGATCATGTAATGAACCCAGCCTAGACTCTGTTGGACACCAAGTCTCCTCCACTCCTCTTCAGACATCAGATGAGTTTTAGGTACTTGTTTGGAAAGTTCTCTGGGTAACATGACATGTCTGTTAAAAAAAAATATACAGCCAAATATTAGTACTCTATGTGGATATGCCTTTCCTACAGTTATGGTCGCTTTACACATGCATCTTTAGGACACTTAAAAAAGCAACCCTGTTAACGTTATCACTGGCATCAATCTTAAGAACTACTTAAGTAGTTCGACCACCTTTAATTCTGATTTTTGATGGCCTGTGTTCAAATTAGAAATTAGAATATGTACTCCAAAAGTACAAAGCATTTTATTTACGATTAACATTTTTCCCTAATAGAGACTGCTTGCTAATTGTCTCAATCTTCTTCAGGAATAGAACCTCAAAAACTATGCAGGACACATGGTTATCCAAAACACCCAAGCCTCCCCTGCAGCTACCTCTGGTCTCATGACTAAAATCGACCAACAGGATAAAAGCAGAAAATATGCAACTTATGGAAAGCATCCTGAAAAGAAAAGAGCATGCCAATTTTCATTTTTCTCCTTTCTGTTGGTTAGGAAGCAGATTGATGTGATCAGGGTGCAAGAGAAGTCATCTAAGACCACAGCTGCTGCTATTAAGTTGCTTCAGTGGTGTCCAACTCTGTGTGACCCCATAGACAGCAGCCCACCAGGCTCCCCTGTCCCCGAGATTCTCCAGGCAAAAACACTGGAGTGGGTGGGTTGCCATTTTCTTCTCCAATGCATGAAAGTGAAGTCGGGTCCTACTCTTCATGACCCCATGGACTGTAGCCTACCAGGTTCCTCCATTCATGAGATTTTCCAGACAAGGGTACTGGAGTGGGTTGCCATTTCCTTCTCCACTAAGACCACAGAAGTGATTATAAATTGAGAATGGTCCCTCATTGTAAGAGCTGCAAATAACCTGTTACCTGATTTCTATCTTCTACCTAATTGTTGATTAGTCTCAAGAGAATGTACAGTGCTTTTGTACTCATCTTATGTATACCCTACAAAATACAGCAATATTTTATGTTTAAGTGGAAGTCACATCCCTACCTTCTCCATAAACCATAGAAATAGGCTAACCATCATCAAGGTTTGATGACAAGGGAAAATCTTTAAGCAGCATCAATCTCAGATGGAGAGTCTACATGTATTTGTTTTCCCCCTGCATGGGTATATATTGGGCTTCCCTGGTGGCTCAGAAGGTAAAGAATCTACCTGCAATGTGGAAGACCCAGGTTAGATCTTTGGGTCAGGAAGATCCCCTCCAGAAGGGAATGGCAACCACTCCAGCATTCTTGCTTGGAGAATCCCATGAACAGAGGAGCCTGGTGGCCTACAGTCCATGGGGTCACAAAGAGTTGGACACGGACTGAACAACTAACACTTTCACACTTTCAAAACTATATACATTTCTAACTACATATAAGGAGAATTGTTCCCCAAAGTTAACATTTCAGTACCAAGTGCTTTTCATGGAGGGTGACGAGGTAAACAAGGCAACAATACAAACAAAGGAGCTACTAAGATAACACTGCAGGATACAATTAAATTTCCCTTCTCTGAAGATTACTGCCCTGTTTCATAAAAGTTTAAGTAGCTTGGTCAAGAAACAACAGCTTTAATAAATACTGGATTAGATATTAATCCAGATTTTAGTAAGATTGTGGTTATATTCTGTCCATTACTGCATATCCCCAGCTGAATTCCTGGTCAACATCACATAATGATATAATGTTCAATTTATATCAACACATTACAGGATTAGAACTGTGTAGTATGTAAAAATAAGACAACTAACTTCAAACAAAGAGACTTTTCCAATGCAATTAGGTATTACTAATCTGCAAGGCTGTCCAGAGAAATCAATTTTTCTCCATAGAATACAGATTTACAAGACATTAGGGGGAGGGGAAAAAAGGAGACCCACCCACTGTTACTGTACGCTTTCTAACTCAAACAGCTTTCTTGGAAATCTAAAAGGATAGGAGCAGAAAAGATCAGTTTGGCCCCGCCTACGTATTAGCAGTTTCCCAGGATGCAGCGTCCTAGTCACCACCCAGGAGGACTGGGCGGAGCTGGTGTTTGAAGCCACACCCTAGTTAAGTCTCCGGCAAGCGTTAAGGCTACTAAGTGTTCGTTTCCTCCCACAATCCAATTTGCTAATCTAACACATTTAGGAACTACGCTCTAGTCCCATCACATAATCAGAAGCCAAAAAAAAAAAAAGCCTCAAAGCAAAAAATTATTTGGCCGATATAAACTAACAGAAAAAAATGTCCCAAAGTTGTTCGAGTTCTCAATTTAGTCTCAAAAGGAAGCCCCTTCAATATTAACCCAAGAAGGTTACCATGCACCAGCACCCGCTCAAAGTCGCCATACCCACTACACATTCAAATCCCAAGCAAGCTCGTTTTGGGTGGGATTCCCCCACAAACTAATTTTTAGTGCCATCAACTTCAAAAGAGAAGCGTTTCTCTGGCGACGTTACCTGACCAAAATCACCCTTCCGACCGCCCCTCGCCCGCTGTGACTGGGGGTGGGGGGCGTTTGCCTGAATGCCAGGTAGGCCAAAGATTTTAGGAACAGCTGCGCTTTTATGCAGGCGTCGGACTCTGAGCGGCAGGCTTCGGCCACGCCGGGCCCCTTTAGGCCTCGGTCCTTTTCCTTTAGGGCAGCAACTCTGCACCAGAAGTGGCCCCTTCTGCGCTCCAGCTTCGTCCCCCTCACAGACAGGAACAAAGGAGCGGAAGCCGGCCGGGCCGCCAGACGAGTAGAGGCGCGCGCTCCCACCCCGGCGGCCCGACCCCAACACAACAGCGACTCCCGGCTGGCCCCCGACCTGACCTCCGGACCCCTACCCTAACCCCAGCCCGAAGCTCTTCGACCCCGACTCTGGTCCCAGGTTCTCCCTTGGCCGGAGTTCCAGCTCAGGCTGGCCCGGGGCCGCGGCAGAGGTAGGCTGTCCGGCCTTGCTCACCGGTATTCGTAGTGTTCATCGAAGTACTTGTCCAGTAGTAGATCTGCTTATGGGCCATCCTGCAGGTGGGCGGAGGGCGGTGGGCAGCAGCTGACTAGAGCGAAGCGGCGCGAAGACAAGGCACAGGTGAGGAAACGTCCACGTCAGGTGAAGGCAACGACTCGACTGAGACCAACCGACCGTAAACCGGACGAGCCAGGTTTGAATCCGACAGCCCGCCGCTGATTGGGTAACGGTGTCGACCAATCACCTTCCGCGCATCCTGCGGGAAGGCTGCAATCAGTTTCTAGCCTATCGTCACCGCCTTTCTGTGGCGTTTGCACAAGAGTAGCCAATCAGAGGCCTGTTGCGAGGTCGTCCCAGGAAAGAAGTGATGATTGGCGTGGCGTGGGGGCGGGGAGCTCCCTAACGAGAAGGGCGCGGCCAGGGAAGGGCGGAACCGGGACGTTAGGGCCATAGAGCGCGTGCGCAGGAGTTTAGAAGGTTCCAGGTCCGCTGAGCCGTTTGGACAGCGAACCTGTGGGAGGGGTACGGTATCGCGAGGTTTGGCGAGGCCCGGGAGTGGGAGGGGGTATCTGTAGAGCTGTCGTCAGTTTGTCCGCGCAGCCTCCGCTGTGGGTGCTACGTGTCTGAAGTATGGGGGGTGGTGAGGAAGGCCGGCAGCCCTAGACTGAGGGAAAGACTGAGAGAAAGAGGGAAGAGGGAGGGGAAGAGTCTTAACTGGGGCGCGCCCAGCCGTTTTGCGGAATAGAGATCCGGAAAGCCAAAGTTGTGCCGGGACGTGAGGAAGACTTCAGAATACCCCACCGCGGCGAGGCCGCATGGAGTATCCCGGAACCTCGCCACAGAGTGCTGCGGGGGTGGCGGTGCGAGGCCGTTGCCCAGAGACCTCTGTTAGGGGAAAATTGTCTTCCCACGCCGTTCGCACATTCTGACAACTCTATAGATAGGCGTGTGTGCGTGCGTATGGGAAAATAAAAATTACTAAAATGATGTTTGGTAGAGGACGACGGTATTAAAAGTGATTTGTAAAAACTCCTTTGGCTTGTTATGCTGAAATCTAATTTAAAATTAAGGTACTTGTCGGGGGTTCCCTGGTGGTCCATTGGTTAGGCCTGTGCGCTTTCAATGTCGTGGACCCTAGCTAGATCCCTGGTAGGGAACTAAGATCTCACATGCCCCGTGGCCAAGAAGAAAGTGTCTTTCACTTTTTCCACACTGAGCGTGTGGGCAGTGCAGCACAATGCCGTTAAGAGCTACACTGTCCTGCCACTGCCTCCCTCCACAGGACGGTCGCTTTATCCTTCGACTGTCAGCCTAAGGATTCCCTGTTCCGAAAGTCGTCTTCATTACCTGTTCGGAGGAAGTCCCCACCGTCCTCATTCCTCTCCATCTTTGCCCAGCAGGTGCACGCTCGCTCGGGTACTGTGCCCCGACCCGCACTATAACATATCCTCCAGCAAACCAGTGTGGCAGGCATGTCTGTTTTGCTCACCACTTTATACCCCAGCACGTAACGGTTCCTTGTGCTCCACTCCCTAATTTTCAAGCAATTACTTTTCAAGTAATGTATGCCTAAATAATTAAACATAATAATGTGCCATAATAATAAAGATGAGAATAAAGAGATTGCCTTGTCGATCCAACGATTAAGATTCTGAGCTTATCCTGTAGGGGATATGGGGTTGGATCCCTGGTGGGGGAGGTTAAGATCCTGCCCATGCCAAACATCAGGGCCAAAAAAAAAAAAAGAAAAGATATAAATAAACCGTTATGAGAGACGGTTAAGGAAATCACTAACTTTTTGGCAGAACTTAGGAAAGAAAATCTTACTAAGAGATATGTAAGAGACTGCTGTGAAAAATCTCAAACAGAAAAGCAGAATAGTAGTAAAATCAGCTTCCATAGACCAGTTGCTCACCTTCAGCTGTTAACATTTTGCCCATCTTGTTTCAACTCTTCCCTTTTTCCCTACAATATCTCTAAAGAAAGCCCAAATAAAATGTCATTTCACTCTGAGATAATACATTTTTGTATAGATCCATACAGGGTACAGAGTCTCAAGAAAAATTTTAAAGTGTTTTAGCACCATGTCATTTCTACACTTGTGATTCCTCTTTTTTCTCTAATAGTTGTTTTCTACTTGGTCTCTCTGTCTTTCCTTCATCTGCTTCCCCCTGTCTGTCTTCCTGTACTGGCTCAAGAAGCCAGAGAAAGACTGAAGAATCCTATGTTAATTAACCTAGAGCAGTAATTGAAAGTCCAACTGCATGGTAACAGCTGCATAAGGGTGAACAGGAAAAAACATTGAACTATACTTTAAAAGGGTGAGCTGTATGTATGGTGTATGAATATTTCATCTCAAATGTAAATTTTCAAGAAGAAAAACAACTGGACATATATGGCTTTACACAAAAATTTTACCAAGCTTCCAAGTTTTACCAAGAGTTTATTTCATAGAATAAACTTTTCTGCTCTATAAGAATTTATTAGGCAAGAATAATATTGATTCAAAAAAAAAATGAGAAAAGAAAGTAGATGTCCCTTTCACTCAAAGGCATACATGTAAAAATTTCAAATAAAACGCTGGCCAACTGAATCCTATTGTGTTTCTTAAAAGGATGATTTTACTATCTCCAAATGTAAGAATAGCTTAATATTAGAAGATCTGTTAATCTAATTCACCACATTAACAGTGTAAAGGAGAAAAAATGATCCCAACGGATGCAGGAAAAAAAAATTTGCTAAAATTCAATGCTCCTATAATCAGCAGTAAAAAACCTACCTGCAGTGCAGTAGGAGCCTCATGTTCAATTCCTGTGGGGAGAACCCCTGAAGAAGGAAATGACAATCCTTTCCAGTATTCTTGCATGGAAAATCCCATTGACAGTCCAAGGGATTGCAAAAGGAGCCACACACGACTTAAAGTCTCAACAACAACAATGGATGCAGAAAAAAAATTGCTAAAATTAACTACTCCTATAATACAAACTCTTAGTAAACCTACTACTCACTAGTGATACCACTCAGCAATTAGAAGTAAGAAGAAGCTTTGTTAACCTTGTAAAGCTATCTATAAAAAACATAATTATGAGAAAAATCGGAAGCATTCTCTTTAAAATGTTCTATTATCTCCAATTAGATTGAACAGTGTTTGAAAATCAGCACAATTAAGAGAGGTTTAAGACAAATTAATTGGTAAGAGAGAAACAAAAATTGTTTGCAACTGATGTAATCATCTGTATGTATAAGATTAATATCTAAGGTCTATTGCATTCCTGTACACCAGAAACAATAACTAGAAAACTTATTTAAAAATAATGTATCAGCATCAAATGTCACCTACCTAGGAATAAGCCTAACAAAGGATATGGAAAATTATGATACTTTGAGAAACATAAATGAAGTCTTGAATAAATGGGCAAATATACTGTGTTCCTGCTTAGGAAGACAGCATGGCTAAGATAAATTATTTCCAAATTGATTGTAGAGTTAGTCTAGTTCCAATAAAAGTACCACATTCAAAGGACTTACTTGACTCTAAAATAATATGAATAAGGAAATGGCTAAGAATAGCAAAGACACTTAATGGACTTTAGCAGATCATGATTTATTAAGAACCTATAGTAATTCACTATGAACAAAGCTAGTGGAGGTGATGGAATTCCAGTTGAGCTATTTCAAATCCTAAGAGATGATGCTGTTAAAGTACTGCACTCATCATGCCAGCAAATTTGGGAAACTCAGCAGTAGCCACAGGACTGGAAAAGGTCAGTTTGCATTCCAATCCCAAAGAAAAGCAATGCCAGAGAATGTTCAAGCTACCACACAATTACACTCATCTCACACACTAGTAAAGTAATGGTCAAAATTCTCCACGCCAGGCTTCAACAGTACTTGAACCAAGAAATTACAGATGTTCAAGCTGCATTTAGAAAAGCCAGAAGAACCAGAGATCAAATTGCCAACATCTGCTGGATCATCAAAAAGGCAAGAGAGTTCCAGAAAAACATCTACTTCTGGTTTATTGACTATGCCAAAGACTTTGACTGGTGTGGATTGCTAAACTGTGGAAAATTCTGAAAGATATGGTTATACCAGACCACCTGACCTGCCTCTTGTACTCACTAGTGATACCACTCAGCAATTAGAAGTAAGAAGAAGCTTTGTTAACCTTGTAAAGCTATCTATAAAAAACATAATTATGAGAAAACATCGGAAGCATTCTCTTTAAAATGTTCTATTATCTCCAATTAGATTGAACAGTGTTTGAAAATCAGCACAATTAAGAGAGGTTTAAGACAAATTAATTGGTAAGAGAGAAACAAAAATTGTTTGCAACTGATGTAATCATCTGTATGTATAAGATTAATATCTAAGGTCTATTGCATTCCTGTACACCAGAAACAATAACTAGAAAACTTATTTAAAAATAATGTATCAGCATCAAATGTCACCTACCTAGGAATAAGCCTAACAAAGGATATGGAAAATTATGATACTTTGAGAAACATAAATGAAGTCTTGAATAAATGGGCAAATATACTGTGTTCCTGCTTAGGAAGACAGCATGGCTAAGATAAATTATTTCCAAATTGATTGTAGAGTTAGTCTAGTTCCAATAAAAGTACCACATTCAAAGGACTTACTTGACTCTAAAATAATATGAATAAGGAAATGGCTAAGAATAGCAAAGACACTTAATGGACTTTAGCAGATCATGATTTATTAAGAACCTATAGTAATTCACTATGAACAAAGCTATGGAGGTGATGGAATTCCAGTTGAGCTATTTCAAATCCTAAGAGATGATGCTGTTAAAGTACTGCACTCATCATGCCAGCAAATTTGGGAAACTCAGCAGTAGCCACAGGACTGGAAAAGGTCAGTTTGCATTCCAATCCCAAAGAAAAGCAATGCCAGAGAATGTTCAAGCTACCACACAATTACACTCATCTCACACACTAGTAAAGTAATGGTCAAAATTCTCCACGCCAGGCTTCAACAGTACTTGAACCAAGAAATTACAGATGTTCAAGCTGCATTTAGAAAAGCCAGAAGAACCAGAGATCAAATTGCCAACATCTGCTGGATCATCAAAAAGGCAAGAGAGTTCCAGAAAAACATCTACTTCTGGTTTATTGACTATGCCAAAGACTTTGACTGGTGTGGATTGCTAAACTGTGGAAAATTCTGAAAGATATGGTTATACCAGAACACCTGACCTGCCTCTTGAGAAATCTGTATGCAGGTCAAGAAGCAACAGTTAGAACTGGACATGTAACAACAGACTGGTTCCAAATAGGAAAAGGAGAACGTCAAGGCTGTATATTGTCACCCTGCTTATTTAACTTATATGCAGAGTGCATCATGAGAAACGCTGGATGAAGCACAAGCTGGAATCAAGTTTGCCGGGAGAAATATCAATAACTTCGGATATGAAGATGACATCACCCTTATGGCAGAAAGTGAAGAGGAACTAAAAAGCCTCTTGATGAAAGTAAAAGAGGAAAGTGAAAAAGTTGGCTTAAAGCTCAACATTCAGAAAACTAAGATCATGGCATCTGGTCCCATCACTTCATGGCAAATATATGGAGAAACAGTGAAAACAGTGACAGACTTTATTTTTTGGGCTCCAAAATCACTGCAGATGGTGACCATAGCCATGAAATAAAAAGACTCTACTCCTTGGAAGAAAAGTTATGAACAACCTAGACAGCATATTAAAAAACAGAGACATTACTTTGCCAACAAAGGTCCATCTAGTCAAAGCTATGGTTTTTCCATAGTCATGTATGGATGTGAGAGTTGGACTATAAAGAAAACTGAGTGCTGAAGAATTGATGCTTTTGAACAGTGGTGTTGGAGAAGACTCTTGAGAGTCCCTTGGACTGTAAGGAGATCCAACCAGTCCATCCTAAAGGAAATCAGTCCTGAATATTCATTGGAAGGACTGATGTTGAAGCTGAAACTCCAATACTTTGGCCACCTGATGGAAAGAGTTGACTCATTTGAAAAGACCCTGATGCTGGGAAAGATTAAAAGTGGGAGGAGAAGGCGACGACAGAGGATGAGATGGTTGGATGGCACCACTGACTCAATGGACATGAATTTGAGTAAACTCCAGGAGTTGGTGATGGACAGGGAGGCCTGGCGTGCTGCAGTCGATGGGGTTACAAAGAGTCGGATACAACTGAGCGACTGAACTGAACTGAATTGAACTTACTAGCCTGGGAGATGAGTGCAATTGTCTGATGGTTAGCACATTCTTTGGTTCTACCCTTCTTGGGAATTGGAATAAGGATTGACCAGTCCTGTGGCCACTGCTGGGTCTTCCAGATTTGCTGACATAATGAATGCAAAACTTGATGGCATTCTCCTTTAGGGATTTGAATAGTTCTGCTGGAATTTCATCGGATGCACTAGCTTTATTAACAGCAGTGTTTTTTAAGGGCCACTTGACTTTGCACTCCAGAATGTCTGCCTCTGGGTAACTAACCACACCATCATAGTAATCTGGTTCATTAAGATGTTTTTATACAGTTCTTCCATGTAGTCTTTTCCATCTCTTCTTGATCTCTTCAGCAGCTACTAGGTCTCTATTTATTGTGCCCATCTTTGGGTAGAATGCTCCCTTGACATATACAATTTTCCTGAAGAGATCTCTAGTCTTTCCCCTTTTGTTGTTTTCTTCTATTATTAAGCACTGTTCATTGAAGAAAACCTTGTCTCTTCCAGCTATTTTTTGGAACTCTGTTAAACTGGATGTACCTTTCCTTCTTTCCCTTGCTTTTGCTTCTCTTCATTCTCTGCTATTTGTAAGGCCTCCTCAGATAATCACTTTGCCTTCTTGCTTTTTTTTTGGGGCGGGGATGGTTTTGTTCTCCACCTTCCTTACAATATTATGGACATGTGTCCATAGTTCTTCAGGCACACTGTTAACTAGGTCTAGTCCCTTGAATCTATTCATTACCTCTACTGCAAATTCATATGGGAGTTGATTTAAGTCATACCTGGCTGCTCTATTGCTTTCCCCAGTTTTCTTTAGTTTAAATCTGAATTTAGCTATGAGAAGCTGATGATCTGAGCCCCAGTCAGCTCCAAGCCTTGTTTTTGCTGACTGTATACAGCTTCTCCATCTTTGGCTACAAAGAATGTAATCAGTTTGATTTTGACCATTTGGTGATGTCCATGTGTAAAGTCATCTCTTGTGTTATTGAAAAAAGGTATTTGCTATGACTAGTGCATTCTCTTTATAGAATTCAGTTAACTTTTGCCCTACTTCATTTTGTTCTCCAAGGCCAAACTTGTCTGTTACTCCAGGTATATCTTGACTTCCTACTGCTGCATTCCAATCCCTGATGATGAATAGGGACATCTTTTTAGGTGTTAGTTCTAGGAGGTCTTCTAGGTCTTCAAAGAACTGATCAACTTTGGCTTCTTCAACATCAGTGGTAGGGACATAGACTTGGATTACTGTGATGTTGAATGGCTTGCCTTGGAAATGAACCGAGATTATTCTGTCATTTCTGAGGTTGCACCCAAGTACTGCATTTCAGACTCTTTTGTTAATTATGAGGATTATTTCATTTCTTCTTTGGGATTCTTGCTCATAATAATTGATACAATGATCATCTGAATTAATTTCACCCATCCCATCCATTTTAGTTTGCTGATTTCTAGGAGGCTTATTCTTACCATCTCCTGCTTGACCATGTCCCATTTCTCTTGATTCATGAACCTAACATTCCAGGTTCCTATGCAATACTGTACTTTGCAGTATTGGATTTTACTTTCTTCACCAGACACATCCACACTGAGCACTATATTACTTTGGCCCAATTCCTTCATTCATTTCAGAGCTACTAGTAATTCTCCACTCTTCCCCAGTAGCATATTGGACCCCTTCAGACTTGGGGCACTCATCTTTTGATGTCATATCTTTTTGGCCTTTTATACAGTTCATGAGGTTCTCGTGGCAAGTGCTAGGATTTAAGGATATCTGTGCCAGGAACAGGGTCAAAGACCAAATAAGTATTGCTTTCATAAATCACAGTGTCACAATATGAAGTATCAAAAAGCCCAATGGAGTTGGTAAATCATGCTGGCCTGAAAAAAAACCCATCTTAAGTACTATTATAGTGTGTTGAAGTGATGATTGGTTTCAGTGAAACATTATCACATTAAATTTAAGTCAATTTAATTTCTATTTAAACTGAAGTTAGTTTAGTTTGCATTTAGCATTTTGTTTTCTTTGTATAAAAGTTCTAAACTTTATTCTATTTTATGTATTTAAGTAACATTATGCTGCTGCTGCTAAGTCGCTTCAGTTGTGTCCGACTCTGTGCGACCCCATAGACGGCAGCCCACCAGGCTCCCCCATCCCTGGGATTCTCCAGGCAAGAACACTGGAGTGGGTAAGTAACATTATAATAAAAAAAATTTTTTTTCCGTCTAGTATAATGGATATAAAGTTAACACTGGTAGTCAGGGGGATTTATTTACTTTCAAAAGGGATCTGTACACTTCTTACATTTGAAAATCTCTGCTAAAACGTAGGGCTATCTCATTCTGGTCAGCCATGAGGCACAGCCTCTGGACACCCTTTACCTCATGGTCTTGATGCTAAAAACTTGACCACAAGTCTAAATGCACTGATGCCAAATCAAATCTTGGAGACAGAGTTTTGGGTGAAATGAAAAAGAATACCTTTATTGTTTTACCAGGCAAAGGGGGACACAGACTTGTGCCCTGAAAAACTGTGAGTACCAACCCAGGAGGATTTAGTGAAAAATTTTTTAGCAATCATTCAAGGAAGGAGGTGCTGATAAGGATTCGACTGTGTGCAGAGCGCCACTCCTTTAATCTGGCCTTGGGTGGTCTTCTCTGTAATGCTACCATCTTTTACTTGTTGAGTTCTTAGTTCTATGTTGGGCTGCATGCTAAATCACTTCAGTTGTGTCTCACTCTTTGCGACCCTGTGGACTGTTGCCCTCCAGGCTCCTCTGTCCTTGGAATTCTCCTGGCAAGAATACTGAAGTGGGCAGTCATTCCCTTCTCCAGAGGATCTTCTCAACTCAGGGGTCAAACCAGGTCTCCTGCATTGCAGGTGAATTCTTTACTGTCTGAACCACCAGGAAAGCCCCTTTAGTTCTATAAAGAACTCAAATATATTGTTATATGTATCCCTTGAGAGGAGAGTGAAAAAGTTGGCTTAAAACTCAATATTCAGAAAACTGAGGTCATGGCATCTGGTTCCATCACTTCATGGCAAATAGATGGGGCAACAATGGAAATAGTGACAGACTTTATTTTCTTGGGCTCAAAAGTCACTGCAGATGGTGACCACAGCCATGAAATGAAAAGACACTTATTCCTTGAAAGAAAAACTATGACCAACCTAGATAGCATATTAAAAAGCAGAGACATTACTTTGCCAACAGAGGTCCATCTAGTCAAAGCTATGGTTGTTCCAGTAGTTACATATGGATGTAAGAGTTGGGCTATAAAGAAAGCTGAGGCCAAAGAATTGATGCTTTTGAACTGTGGTGTTGGAGAAGACTCTTGAGAATCCCTTGGACTGCAAGGAGGTCAAACCAGTCCATCCTAAAGCAAATCAGTTGTGAATATTCATTGGAAGGACTGATGCTGAAGCTGAAATTCCAATACTTTGGCCACCTGATTCGAAGAACTCACTCATTGGAAAAAACCCTGATGCTGGGAAAGATTCAAGGCAGGAGGAGAAGGGGATGACAGAGGATGAGATGGTTGGATGGCATCACTGACTTGATGGACATGAGTTTGAATAAGCTCTGGGAGTTGATGATGAACAGGGAGGCCTGGTGTGCTGCAGTCCATAGGGTAGCAAGAGTAGACACAACCGAGCAACTGAACTGAACTGAGGTAGAACCAGGACCCTGCCCCAGGGCTGCACTATTGTTTCTTGGCTGTCCCACCTTTGTCTCTGCATCCCTTCCCTTCCCTGATTAGCATCTGTTCTAATCTGCCCTTTGGGACTCAGGGAAGGTCGTGGAGGCTGGAGTCTATTCCGTACAAACAAGAAATGAGGAAACAGAAAGGCTTCCATGCCCAGGAGCTGCACAGGATCTATGTGAGCAGAGCCTTCTCCAACTTGGCTGCATGCAGACTGCTAGGCTGTGTGCACAGGTACTGGGTGTATCCTGTGTTAACTCATGCAAATCTTCCCTCAAGACAGAAAAATTTCACATCTGAAGGCTGAGAAGTGCCCTCGGTTAAACAGATTTTTCTATTAGTTCCCAGCTGAAATATTGTACTGTGTGGTCACATAGATTTTGATTTGGAGGTGGGGAGGGAGGAGAAGTAAATTTATCTTACCTGGAGTGTAGGGGGGACTGCCCCAAGTAAACTTCAGGGAGAAAGTGATGTCTATTGCTTCCAGGGTGAGGAGTGGAGGGAGATATGCTAAATGGAAGAAAATTGTGGAAGAACATTCCCCTCAGAAAATGCAAAAAGACTCAATAATCCTGTCATGAGCAACAAACTTCAGTCATGGTACTGTGAATACCTTTAAAAAGAAGAGGAAGATGATGACTCAGGTGATCGTTCATTTATCTGAGCATTACAAGGTTCCGAACAGCACTGAGAGCTACAGTTGTGCCTCTGGGAATCCACGACCTGGATACAGTGATGTCCCCATTTCTGAGTCTGTTAAGTATTTCGGGAAGTCATTTTTGCATACCGAGTCATATGCAAAAAGTTTTTCTTTATCTGTTCTGACAGTTTGGTAAAATGTGTGACAAATTTCCACACAAGTTCCTTAACTAATTTCAAATGGGGAAATTCTACTTATGAAGATGAGAAATTGGACAACACCTTAACCAAGTCATCAAAGGCACATCACCCATACATAGCAGAAGAAATCACGTGTCTTCAGATGTGCAACCCTGAGAAGGTCACGCCACCACTTAAGCCAAAAATACACAGCCTGAATCTCCCGGGGAGGAAACATCAAAAGGAAATAGATGGGTAGTCTTTAAAATAAGTGAACAATAGTATTAAAAATTGTTAATATGGGGTTTCCCTGGTGGCACAGTGGTAAAGAATGTACCTGCCAATGCAGGAAACATGGGTTGGATGGGGAAGATTCCACATGCTGTGGGGCAACTAAGACCATGTGTCACAACTACTGAGCCTGAACTCTAGAGTTCATGCTCCGCAACAAGAGAAGCCACTGCAATGAGGCCCACACACTGCAACTACAGAGTAGCTCCTGCTTGCTGCAAGACAGGACCATGCATCAGTGAAGACCCAGCACAGCCAAAAATACACCAAAAAAAAATTTTTTTTAAAGTGTTGATGTGAAAGACAACGTTTGAGCAACAGTTCCAGGTTAAAGAAGCCAAAGGGATACGACAACTAAATGCAGTATGTGATCCTGAATCAGGAAAAAGAAAAAAGACTGCAAAAGACATTTTTGAGACTTTTGAAGGATGGTAGATCATATAAAGTGTTGATGTTAAAGTTCCTGAATTTGATAAGTATACTATGGTTAGAATATTTTTTACTATTTATGGTAAAGAATCTGCCTGTAATGTGGGAGACCTGGGTTCAATCCCTGGGTTGGGAAGATTCCCTGGAGAAGGGAATTGCTACCCACTCCAGTATTCTGGCCTGAAGAATTCCATGGACTATATAGTCCATGGGATTGCAAAGAGTAGGACATGACTGAGTGGCTTTCACTCCACTTCACTATGGTTAGGTAAATTGTGTCCTCACTCTTAAGAAATACATACTTCAGTTAAAGATAAAGGAGCATGTCCTCAGTTCAGTTGAATTTAGTCACTCAGTCTTATCCGACTCTTTGAGACCCCATGAATCACAGCACGCCAGGCCTCCTTGTCCATCACCAAATCCCGGAGTTCACCCAAACTCATGTGNGAGAAGGGGATGACAGAGGATGAGATGGTTGGATGGCATCACTGACTTGATGGACATGAGTTTGAATAAGCTCTGGGAGTTGATGATGAACAGGGAGGCCTGGTGTGCTGCAGTCCATAGGGTAGCAAGAGTAGGACACAACCGAGCAACTGAACTGAACTGAGGTAGAACCAGGACCCTGCCCCAGGGCTGCACTATTGTTTCTTGGCTGTCCCACCTTTGTCTCTGCATCCCTTCCCTTCCCTGATTAGCATCTGTTCTAATCTGCCCTTTGGGACTCAGGGAAGGTCGTGGAGGCTGGAGTCTATTCCGTACAAACAAGAAATGAGGAAACAGAAAGGCTTCCATGCCCAGGAGCTGCACAGGATCTATGTGAGCAGAGCCTTCTCCAACTTGGCTGCATGCAGACTGCTAGGCTGTGTGCACAGGTACTGGGTGTATCCTGTGTTAACTCATGCAAATCTTCCCTCAAGACAGAAAAATTTCACATCTGAAGGCTGAGAAGTGCCCTCGGTTAAACAGATTTTTCTATTAGTTCCCAGCTGAAATATTGTACTGTGTGGTCACATAGATTTTGATTTGGAGGTGGGGAGGGAGGAGAAGTAAATTTATCTTACCTGGAGTGTAGGGGGGACTGCCCCAAGTAAACTTCAGGGAGAAAGTGATGTCTATTGCTTCCAGGGTGAGGAGTGGAGGGAGATATGCTAAATGGAAGAAAATTGTGGAAGAACATTCCCCTCAGAAAATGCAAAAAGACTCAATAATCCTGTCATGAGCAACAAACTTCAGTCATGGTACTGTGAATACCTTTAAAAAGAAGAGGAAGATGATGACTCAGGTGATCGTTCATTTATCTGAGCATTACAAGGTTCCGAACAGCACTGAGAGCTACAGTTGTGCCTCTGGGAATCCACGACCTGGATACAGTGATGTCCCCATTTCTGAGTCTGTTAAGTATTTCGGGAAGTCATTTTTGCATACCGAGTCATATGCAAAAAGTTTTTCTTTATCTGTTCTGACAGTTTGGTAAAATGTGTGACAAATTTCCACACAAGTTCCTTAACTAATTTCAAATGGGGAAATTCTACTTATGAAGATGAGAAATTGGACAACACCTTAACCAAGTATCAAAGGCACATCACCCATACATAGCAGACAGAAATCACGTGTCTTCAGATGTGCAACCCTGAGAAGGTCACGCCACCACTTAAGCCAAAAATACACAGCCTGAATCTCCCGGGGAGGAAACATCAAAAGGAAATAGATGGGTAGTCTTTAAAATAAGTGAACAATAGTATTAAAAATTGTTAATATGGGGTTTCCCTGGTGGCACAGTGGTAAAGAATGTACCTGCCAATGCAGGAAACATGGGTTGGATGGGGAAGATTCCACATGCTGTGGGGCAACTAAGACCATGTGTCACAACTACTGAGCCTGAACTCTAGAGTTCATGCTCCGCAACAAGAGAAGCCACTGCAATGAGGCCCACACACTGCAACTACAGAGTAGCTCCTGCTTGCTGCAAGACAGGACCATGCATCAGTGAAGACCCAGCACAGCCAAAAATACACCAAAAAAAAATTTTTTTTAAAGTGTTGATGTGAAAGACAACGTTTGAGCAACAGTTCCAGGTTAAAGAAGCCAAAGGGATACGACAACTAAATGCAGTATGTGATCCTGAATCAGGAAAAAGAAAAAAGACTGCAAAAGACATTTTTGAGACTTTTGAAGGATGGTAGATCATATAAAGTGTTGATGTTAAAGTTCCTGAATTTGATAAGTATACTATGGTTAGAATATTTTTTACTATTTATGGTAAAGAATCTGCCTGTAATGTGGGAGACCTGGGTTCAATCCCTGGGTTGGGAAGATTCCCTGGAGAAGGGAATTGCTACCCACTCCAGTATTCTGGCCTGAAGAATTCCATGGACTATATAGTCCATGGGATTGCAAAGAGTAGGACATGACTGAGTGGCTTTCACTCCACTTCACTATGGTTAGGTAAATTGTGTCCTCACTCTTAAGAAATACATACTTCAGTTAAAGATAAAGGAGCATGTCCTCAGTTCAGTTGAATTTAGTCACTCAGTCTTATCCGACTCTTTGAGACCCCATGAATCACAGCACGCCAGGCCTCCTTGTCCATCACAAATCCCGGAGTTCACCCAAACTCATGTGCATCAAGTCAGTGATGCCATCCAGGCATCTCATCCTCTGTTGTCCCCTTCTCCTCCTGCCCCCAATCCCTTCCAGCATCAGGATCTTTTCCAATGAGTCAACTCTTCGCCTGAGGTGGCCAAAGTATTGGAGTTTCAGTCTCAGCATCAGTCCTTCCAATGAACACCCAGGACTGGTCTCCTTTAGAATGGACTGGTTGGATTTCCTTGCAGTCCAAGGGACTCCCAAGTCTTCTCCAACACCACAGTTCAAAAGCATCAATTCTTTGGTGCTCAACTTTCTTCACAGTCCAACTCTCACATCCATACCTAACCACTGGAAAAAACCATAGCCTTGATTATACGGGCCTTTGTTGGCAAAGTAATGTCTCTGCTTTTGAATATGCTATCTAGGTTGGTCATAACTTTCCTTCCAAAGAGTAAATGTCTTTTAATTTCATGGCTGCAGTCACCATCTGCAGTGATTTTGGAGCCCAAAAAAATAAAGTCTGACACTGTTTCCACTGTTTCCCCATCTATTTCCCATGAAGTGATGGGACCAGATGCCATGATCTTCATTTTCTGAATGTTGAGCTTTAAGCCAACTTTTTCACTCTCCTCTTTCACTTTCATCAAGAGGCTTTTTAGTTCCTCTTCACTTTCTGTCATAAGGATGGTGTCATCTACATATCTGAGGTTATTGATATTTCCCCCAGAAATCTTGATTCCAGCTTGTGCTTCATCCAGAGTTTCTTATGATGTACTCTGCATATAAGTTAAATAAGCAAGGTGACAATATACAGCCTTGACATACTCCTTTTCCTATTTGGAACCAGTCTGTTGTTCTATGTCCAGGTCTAACTGTTGCTTCCTGACCTGCATATAGGTTTCTCAAGAGGCGTGTCCTCAACCTATTCTCAAATGGTTCAAAAGTAGGCATGTACTGGGACTTCCCTGGTGGTCCAGTGGCTAAGCCTCCATGCTCCCAATGCAGGGGCCCAGGTTTGACCCCTGTGAGGAAACTTGGTCCTGTAAGACAGAACTGAAGATCCCACATGCTGCAACTAAGACCTGGTGCAGCCAAAGGAAAAAAAAATTTAAATATGTATATACTGTTATACTATATCTACATATCTTACATGCTATGTATGTTTTGTATATAAAACACTGTAGTGTACACATATGAATACAGTAATTTCCTCAGTATGAGGACATTCTTTAATGTGTCTGTGAATGTATAAAGAAAGAGAAAGAAATTGATAAAACAAATATGATCGAATGTGAAAAATTGTGATTTGAGGTAATTTTAAAAAATGTGAATTGGGGGTATAGGGAATAGGGAAGTTTTTTATATTATTCTTGCCGTTTTCCTGTAAATGTAAAGTTATTTCAAGGTAAAACATTTGTAAAAATCAGAATGAATTATACATTTAAGCATGATTTTATAAAAAATAAAAGTCACTGTATGTGACCCTAGAAGTTCCTAAGTTAAAACTAGCATAGGGACTTCCCCAGTGGTCCAGTGGCTAAGAGTCCATGCTCCCAATGCAGAGGGCCTGGGTTTGATTCTTGGTCAGGGAACTAGATCCTGCATGCTGCAAGTATGAGTTTGTCTGCTATAACTAAAGATCCCATATGCTGCAACTAAGACCTGGAACAGAAAAATGAATAAATATTAAAAAACAAAACAAAACTAGCATTGATTTTGGAGATTTAATATGGAACACTTGGCTTCCCTGGACAGGCTTTGGGTCTGCAGACTCTGACTTCTGTCACCAATGGGATGACAATCAATCTAAAAAGAAATGAGGAAGCCACAGGACAGAATGATCTCAAAACTACCTCCCCCCTTCTCTGTATGTAGAAGAACCCCTCTGTGGATCCTTAGTGACCCCCTGACACGCTATCTGTCATCTTGTGCTCTGACCCTGCTAGGGCGTCCCCAAGGGAGCTGCCAGAGTGTGTGACCCAGGCCAGGCTAAAGGAACAGCACTGACTGAGAACTTGTCAACTCCATGTCCCAAGCTGCTTGGTTCACAGCCCACACCCGCCCATGGGACACACCAGCATGGGGAGTGTGCCCTTCCCCATAATCACAGTGATTCTGATCGCTGGCTTAGGGCTGACTGAAGTTTATTACCCATGGTCTCAGGATTATTACTTGAGTTTTTTGAGGAATGTGTTGGTCCTGATTTCCTTCCTGTTTGTCAATTTCCCACTCCTCTCTCTAAGCCAAGTGGAATCAGTGTAGTCTTTTCTTTCTGTATCCATAGATCTTTCTATTAATTCTCTCCCACTAGTCCCATCACAACTTTTATTTGTGGCTACAGAACCTAGGACCCCAACCCTCAACTGCCTGAAGAGCACATGTCCCTGTGCGAGCAAGTCATCCTGTCTCCTGGAGTCTGGATGCTGAGCGGCACTGAGCACCAGTGAAGCAAGGTGTCCAGTGGCACTGTCCCCACAGGTGGGGCTGGGTGTCTTTCCCCAAGCCTCTACTTGGGGAATATTGCCCCATTCCTACTACTGGATCCTGTGAGTGACCTGGCAATCATTTAGTTTTATAGATTTAAGCTCTAAACAACCATAAAGACTTTTTAATTTAAAAAAAAAAAAAAAAAGGCTTTTGGCAGGAGTGCGCTACAGGCCTGTGGGACCTTGGAGGAAATGTGAGACATCAGAATTGATAGCTACCTGAGGCGGGGCAGTGCCCCGGCTCCTGTTTTGTGAAGCTGACCCTTACTTATGGCAGTGCACAGTGGAGAGCCGGCCTGTTGAGCCTTTGCCTGCAGCTCCCTGAGACTCTGGGTTTCCAGATGGAACTCGAGACCCATGAAAGAAGAAGGGAACTGCCAAGATCACAGGGTTCCAGGATTGTTTTGGACTCAGGCACTGATTTAAAATGAGAAAAGCACACTGTGAATTTCAGTTCCCCTGTGAGACAGGGGATAAACCCAGGAGTCTTTCTTTGGATCCTGGAAGCATCCTTGATGCTTTGGCTTTGATATCTCTGAAAAACCAAACCTCAGTGTTGGGTTTTATAGGTTCCTGAACTGAATGCCAATTGAATCTGCTGTCTCACTGGGTTTCTTCTTTGAAAGTTATAGCATTAATTTGGAAAGGATGGGTTCCCCAAATTAGTACTGGTGTCATCAGGGCTGAGTTGGAAGACTCAGAGGACCTCAAGTCCTCTCAGGTACCACCTTACCCTATGCTTCCCTAGCTCACAGAAGCTGCCTATTCTACAGAAAAACAGTTTCCCCCTGCTCTTAGCTTCCCAGGATTCATACTTCACCTGCCTGGGGTGTATGTTGTGTTTTGTGTGTGTGATGAGGGTGTGGTATATGGTGTGTGGGTATGTGTGTCACAGAAACAGAGTAAGAAAGAGGAGGAGTTGCAGGAGTTTACTAATAAATACTTGAGGAAAGAAATTTCAAGAGTGGGAGACCAAGAAGGGCAAAACTTAATTTTGGATAGTACTGACATTGCCTATATGGATGTCCTTACCAGGAGTTCTGCATTCAACTGCTGCTTGCAGCTGGTTACAATTGCAATAATTTCCTGTGTTGGCTAACATAAGCCTAGACCAAATGCTGGCTCAAACAAAGGGACATTACAGGGCCAGGAATCCTGGCATAAAATATATAGGAAGGAATGTAAACGGTCAGAACAAAAGCATACAGACACAGACCTGTTGTGGGCACAGAGTTCCCTCTGATTATGAATCCCAGGGCTCCAAGCTACCATCCTTACTTGAGCTCAGCTGATTCACCTGGCCATATGGTAGTGGTGCCCAGGAACATTTGTTGGTTTGCAAAGTGGCCCCCATACACAGAGGGCAAGGAAAGACCAAAGGAAGAGGCAGACCATTCCAGATTGGTAGGTAACAGCCCAGAAACTTACATAGGATGCTGTCATGTGGCGACAGAGAATTAG
Organism: Aepyceros melampus; assembly: GCA_006408695.1. Taxonomy (NCBI): domain Eukaryota; kingdom Metazoa; phylum Chordata; class Mammalia; order Artiodactyla; family Bovidae; genus Aepyceros; species Aepyceros melampus. The sequence continues at coordinate 298,065 of SJXQ01008614.1, read as the reverse complement.
GCCTTCAACCTGTCCACAAGAATCTTAAGAGTTTGTTGAGAAGCCTTATCTGGGTTCAGTCTCATATTTAGTCCAGATGGTCTTGACAACACATTGCTCTCTCAAGGCTAAATCTCTGAAACAACTCCAACTGTGGGAATGGTGGTGGAGTGTACATGTTCCAAGGACAGGGAAGGGGTAAGGAAGCTCTGATTGCCAGGGTCCTGCTCTCACATCAGTCAGAAGCCATGACCTCTCGAGGACCTCCTCCAAAAACACTGCAGCATCACATGGAGGTGGTCAATATTAAGCTGGGCCTGCTGAGTCCCTGAAAACAGAAGAAAGCTTCTGGAAGACATGGGATCATCCTGTTCCCCCTCTTAGACCTCTTAGATTGCCTAAATTTCCATTCTTTCTCTCTTAGTCTGAACATATGAAGCATGTGGTCCTATGACAGACTGACTGAGAATCATAAATGAAAAATTAAACAATAAGGTATAAGGATATGGCTACACTTAAGAGAAATGCACAGCTGAAGCACTGAAGCCACTTTTAGGTGGCTCCGATGGATAACAGAGGACAAATGTTTTCCAAGTAGGCATTGTTTGAGTAGAACATCTCAGTATCCACTGAGCCTGCAAAACAGGATGATCTGAGATTTAGACCTGGACCTCTTCTTGGAAAAAAACAAAAATGAGTTAAGAGACCAAACAGGTTAAAGACTTTCTTCAGCACCAGTGAGCACCCATCACCCCCTGACTGAAGACGGGTCGGCATTCTTATAGGACAGGAGCAAGTTGAGTATACATCCTTACAGTTTTAACACAGGAAGCATTTTCTATTTTAACAAAACTTGGGTGTGGGGTTCCTCTTTTCATGTTCTCTGTTTGGAGTGGTTGGTACAATACTGATGACCACTTACCAACTACTGCTTCTGCTAGCCTGTGGTCCCTCAGGCAGTCCAAGTTCATGGGACAGAGAAGGCAGATAGTCAAAAAGGAAAAAAATGGCCAATGAGAGAGAAGGCAAGGGAGGAGTGAGATCCCTCCCTCATGCTTGTTTCCATCCTTTACATGGATCCTATCATTGGTCAGGATCTTGGAAGGACTGAAAGGCAGGTCTTCAGGCAAGAAGATGTGAGACAGGGACATGAGAATGAGTTGCTTGGAAGAGGCCCAGAATCCAAGATACAGTGCTCAATTTGAATGCCAACCAGAGGGCTCTTTCTACAGGAGAGATCTTAACAGCTAGGTGGACTGAATGACCAATTATTAACAAATTCTTCTGCTACTTTGGGGGCTTCCCTGGTTGTTCAGTGGTTAAGAATCCACCTGTCAAGGTAAGAGATGCAAGTCTGATCCCTAGGTCAAGAAGACCCCCTAGAGAAGGAAATGGCAACACATTCTAGTATTCTTGCCTAGGGAATCCTATGAACAGAGGAGCCTGGCAGTCTACAGTCCATAGGGTCACAAATGAGTCAGACATGACTTAGCGACTTACCAACCAACAAATCAATCAACTGCTACCTTGGACTCAAAAACAAGGATTTCTATTTATACAATTCACTTAGCCACAACCAAGTGTCCAGTTTGCTAGCAACATAACCCAATGTGTAATCCCAGCTGGGTACCATATCTTACCCTGGATGCAGTTACTGGATGTCATTTTGGGTTGCATTCCATTGGGGAGCAGGTGAGTGTATAGGTGGTATTTGCAAAATGTTAGTCAGAGACCTCTTGGTAAGGCAGAGATCTGTATGGAAGGATGGGTCTACACGAGTACTGGCAAGACAGGTTACTTCCTACTTCAGTTCTTACTCCAGGAGAGGCAGGCCTTGGTCTGCAGACTATGGGACTTTGTTTCCCTGACCACAGTAGTTGGTAACGCAATTTAGAACAACAGTTTTTCTTTCGGGAAAGTGAATCTTGAGATGGAAGCAGTTGGAACAGCAGCAACATTCGGTGATGGCGTAGCAGTTCTAGTTACTGAGATCATTGGGGTTGCTTTGGTTTCTGTCTCCCATGAGGGCTGATTGCCTAGTTGCATTGCCTGTGTGCTCAGTCATGTCTGACTCTTTGGTGGTACCTTGAACTGTAACCCACCAGGCTCCTCTCTCCATGGGATTTCTCCTGCAAGTATACTAGAGTGGGTTGCCATTTCCTATTCCAGGGGATCTTCCTAACCCAGGGATCGAACCCGCATTTCCTGTTCCCCTCCATTACAGGCAGATTCTTTATCACTGAACCAGGGAAGCCCCTGATGGTCTAGACTGACCAACAATTATACGAGTCACCAACACCATACCAGCAAATACCATTTATGCTGAAGTTAGGTCAAATTTGGCACCTCTACTAATGTAATTGCTACTTTGTTTTAATCATATTAAAGTTAATCATTTATGTGTTAGTCTTAACATGCAGATTGTGTCTAAGATGAGGGCAAGAACAAGGCCTTACTCATTTTTGTCTCTCTGTTGCCAAAATTTGACCTTTGTGTACTGGTGCTAGGTTAAATCTTGGAGACAGAGTTTTGGAAGAAGTAGACAGACTTTATTTTTAGGGGCTCCAAAATCACTGCAGATCATGACTACAGCCATGAAATTAAAAGCCACTTGCTCCTTGGAAGGAAAGCTATGACCAACCTAGACAGCATATTAAAAAGCAGAGACATTACTTTGCCAACCAAAGTCCATCTAGTCAAAGCTATGGTTTTATTACGTATGGATGTGAGAGTTGGGCTATAAAGAAAAGTGAGGCTTAAGAATTGATGCTTTTGAACTGTGATGTTGGAGAAGACTCTTGAAAGTTCTTTGGACTGCAAGGAGATCCAACCAGTCCATCCTAAAGGAAATCAGTCCTGAAGATTCATTGGAAGGACTGATACTGAGGCTGAAGCTCCAATACTTTGGCCACCTGATGTGAAGAACTCACTCATTGGAAAAAACCCTGATGCTGGGAAAGATTGAAGGTGGAAGGAAAAGGGGACAACAGAGGATGATATGGTTGGATGGCATCACTGACGTGATGGACATGAGTTTGAGTAAGCTCTGGGAGTTGGTGATGGACAGGGAAGACTGGTGTGTTACAGTCGATGGGGTCGCAAAGAGTTGGACATGACTGAGCAACTGACTGAACTGAACTGAACTGAGAAAGAAATAGCTTTGCCGGGCAAAGGAGGCCACAATGGCCTCACGCCCTTAAGACTGTGGGTCCCGCCCTGGGGTGGGTAGTGGGAGTCTCACAGTGTTCAAGGAGCAGGGCATGATCAACTCGTGGACTTTCTTCTGATTGGCTGGTGGTGAGGTAATTGGACTTGAGTTTGAGTAAACTCCAGGAGTTGGTGATGGACAGGGAGGCCTGGCGTGCTGCAGTCCACGGGGTCACAAAGAGTCAGACACAACTGAGCAACTGAACTGAACTGAACTGAGGTAATTGGGAGTCAACATCATCAACCTTCTGGTTCTAACTGGTCTGGAGTCTTCGTGCTTGTGGGCAGCACACAGTTAACTCCTCCCACCTGGTGGGGGTTTCTATATCTGCAAAAAACTGTTCAAAGAATATGCCTCAGAATATTATCCATAGTCCTCAAGGCAGAACTAAAAGTCCTTGGCTTTAATGATTAGAGTATTATTATTTTGTCATGCTTGACAGTTTTCCTTTATTTCTGCCTTTTCTCACTTCTGTGATTAAATTCATTCTTTGACTTGTTTTTCTACAGACAAAACACAGGCAGAGAACATGTGTGAGGTTCTATTCTGTGAAGACTTCAGAGGCTCAGTTATCTCTCCAGGGCCAACACAATGCTTGGGTTTGTAGTAGGTACTGAATATCTCCTGTTTTTCTTTGCCTGATCACCGACAGATTTATTTTTATTATTTAAGCAGTTTCCTTGGTCCCCATCTATATGTTTCCTTCTAACGCGATTTGTGATCAGAAATGGCTACATAAACTTCAGTGAGAATAGTCACTGTGCCCTGAGGAAGGCTGTGAGGGACTCTGATGAATTAAGTATATGAATCTCATGCTATTTATTGTCACTGTCCAGATGATGCCTTTTACTCTGAGTTTCTACCAGCTTGCTGCTTAGTTGGGATTTGCCAGTCTAGAACCTTCTGGGAGGGTGGAGAGTTGCTGGGGCCACTCTCAACTTGGAGAGAGCTGGTTTGGGCTTTATAATGAGTAGCCAGGTGGGAGAGGTGCCCTGTGGGGAGAATGGTCATCTCTTTGGAGCCAACTTTCACTGCAGATGATGACTTTTGCCGGGCAAAGGAGGCCACAATGGCCTCACGCCCTTAAGACTGTGGGTCCCCCCCTGGGGTGGGTAGTGAGGAGTCTCACAGTGTTCAAGGAGCAGGGCATGATCAACTCGTGGACTTTCTTCTGATTGGCTGGTGGTGAGGTAATTGGACTTGAGTTTGAGTAAACTCCAGGAGTTGGTGATGGACAGGGAGGCCTGGCGTGCTGCAGTCCACGGGGTCACAAAGAGTCAGACACAACTGAGCAACTGAACTGAACTGAACTGAGGTAATTGGGAGTCAACATCATCAACCTTCTGGTTCTAACTGGTCTGGAGTCTTCGTGCTTGTGGGCAGCACACAGTTAACTCCTCCCACCTGGTGGGGGTTTCTATATCTGCAAAAAACTGTTCAAAGAATATGCCTCAGAATATTATCCATAGTCCTCAAGGCAGAACTAAAAGTCCTTGGCTTTAATGATTAGAGTATTATTATTTTGTCATGCTTGACAGTTTTCCTTTATTTCTGCCTTTTCTCACTTCTGTGATTAAATTCATTCTTTGACTTGTTTTTCTACAGACAAAACACAGGCAGAGAACATGTGTGAGGTTCTATTCTGTGAAGACTTCAGAGGCTCAGTTATCTCTCCAGGGCCAACACAATGCTTGGGTTTGTAGTAGGTACTGAATATCTCCTGTTTTTCTTTGCCTGATCACCGACAGATTTATTTTTATTATTTAAGCAGTTTCCTTGGTCCCCATCTATATGTTTCCTTCTAACGCGATTTGTGATCAGAAATGGCTACATAAACTTCAGTGAGAATAGTCACTGTGCCCTGAGGAAGGCTGTGAGGGACTCTGATGAATTAAGTATATGAATCTCATGCTATTTATTGTCACTGTCCAGATGATGCCTTTTACTCTGAGTTTCTACCAGCTTCTGCTTAGTTGGGATTTGCCAGTCTAGAACCTTCTGGGAGGGTGGAGAGTTGCTGGGGCCACTCTCAACTTGGAGAGAGCTGGTTTGGGCTTTATAATGAGTAGCCAGGTGGGAGAGGTGCCCTGTGGGGAGAATGGTCATCTCTTTGGAGCCAACTTTCACTGCAGATGATGACTGCAGCCATGAAATTAAAAGACGCTTACTCTTTGGAAGTAAAGTTATGACCAACCTAGATAGTATATTCAAAAGCAGAGACATTACTTTGCCGACTAAGGTCCGTCTAGTCAAGGCTATGGTTTTTCCTGGGGTCATGTATGGATGTGAGAGTTGGACTGTGAAGAAGGCTGAGCGCAGAAGAATTGATGCTTTTGAACTGTGGTGTTGGAGAAGACTCTTGAGAATCCCTTGGACTGCAAGGAGATCCAACCAGTCCATTCTGAAGGAGATCAACCCTGGGATTTCTTTGGAAGGAATGATGCTAAAGCCGAAGCTCCAGTACTTTGGCCACCTCATGCAAAGGGTTGACTCATTGGAAAAGACTGTGATGCTGGGAGGGTTTGGGGGCAGGAAGAGAAGGGGACGACCAAGGATGAGATGGCTGGATGGCATCACGGACTCAATGGACGTGAGTCTGAGTGAACTCCGGGAGTTGGTGATGGACAGGGAGGCCTGGCGTGCTGCGATTCATGGGGTCACAAAGAGTCGGACACGACTGAGCAACTGAACTGAACTGAACTGAACTTGAAAATCAATGCCCTTCTCAGGTAGTATCAATGGGAACTCAATCATCTAAGTGTCATGGAGGCAGGTGGGCAACGCTTGATGTCAGCTGAGGGTCTTCTCCTATCCCAGACAGTGTTCATTGTTTTACTGTTTAATTAATTAATTTTCTTGGCCATGCCTTGAAGCATGTGGGATCTCAGTTCCCTGACCATGGATGGAACCCATGGCCCCTACAGGAATGGAAGCACAGTCTTAACCACCGGACCACCAGAGAAATCCCTCTTCACTGTTTTATTGTTCAGTTCTTGGTGCTTTTCTGATAGCAGCTGTGGCTTTTAGTATATGTGTGCTAAGTCACTTCAGTCATGTCCAATTCTTTGAGACCCCATGGATCATGGCCCACCAGGTTCCTCTGTTCACAGGGATTCTCCAGGCAAAAATACTGGAATGGGTTGCCATGCCCTCCTCCAGGGGAGCTTCTTGACCCAGAGATTGAATCTGTGTCTCCTGCAACTCCTGCATTACAGACAGATTCTTTACTGCTGAGCCACCAGGGAAGCATTTAGAGATAGTCCAAAATAAGCTGGTCCAAAATTTAATTCTCGTTACCAGAAAAATAAGTAAGAACATTTATAAAGACAACAACCGAATTCCTATTTGTAATCACTATATAGTAGTTTAAATTGCATACATTTTAAAACTTATTTGCACTTGAAAGTGGAAGTCATTCAGTCATGTCCAACTCTGTGACCCCTTGGACTATACAGTCCATGGAATTCTCCAGGCCAGAATACTGGAGTGGGTAGCCTTTCCCTTCACCAGTGGATCTTCCCAACTCAGGGATCGAACCAGAGTCTCCTGCATTGCAGGCAGATTTTTTACCAGCTGAGCTATCAGAGAAGCCCTATTTGCACTTAGGCAGTGTTTTTATCTAAATCCATCTTTTTGTGTTTTAAAGTCTGCTGCTATATAATACGTCAATATATCTGGCATCATTCTGTGCCATAGTTCAGTTCAGTTCAGTCGCTGAGTCATGTCTGACTCTTTGCGATCCCATGAATTGCAGCATGCCAGGCCTCCCTGTCCATCACCAACTTCCAGAGTTCACTCAAACTCACGTCCATCGAGTCGGTGATGCCATCCAGCCATCTCATCCTCGGTCGTCCCCTTCTCCTCCTGCCCCCAATCCCTCCCAGCATCAAAGTCTTTTCCAATGAGTCAACTCTTCACATGAGGTGGCCAAAGTATTGGAGTTTCAGCTTTAGCATCAGTCTTTCCAATGAACACTCAGGACTGATCTCCTTTATTTATTTATTTTTTTTCTTTACAATACTGTATTCATTTTGCTATACATAGACATGAATCAGCCACGAGTGTACATGAACTCCCAATCCCAACCCCCACCTCCCGCCTCCCGCCCCACACCATCTCTCTGGATTATGGACTGGTTGGATCTCCTTGCAGTCCAAGGGACTCTCAAGAGTCTTCTCCAACACCACAGTTCAAAAGCATCCATTAGTTCAGTTCAGTTCAGTTCAGTTGCTCAGTCATGTCCAACTCTTTAGTTACATATAATAAATTAGTTATTGCTAAACTTAGTTATGCTTTAATATTTACTTTTTCTCAACATCCAGTGAAGCTTTACTTCCAAAAATACCTACCAGGGTACTGCCAAACTGAAGAATGTCGGCAGGAGTGTGAGAGCGGCACCATCCCAGGCAGCTTTGAGTCTGGCTTGTGGGTCTAGGGTTTGTGCAAGAGACAGAGACAGCCCCTCCTGCCAAATAGCTCATGGTCTGTCTGCCAGAGAAACCAGGCTCAAGGACAGGCCAACATTAATTGACCTCTTCAAGTCTGGAAGCCCAAGTCCTGTAGAGAAGACTGACGTGTGTGCTATTTCATACGTGACTCTGACTCAGGAAACAGGCTCTTCTTTTCAGGAGATGAGGCCAGGGAAGCACTTTTTAATGCACTTCATTTCAGATCCTCAGGACCCATAGGTATTTCCCACAGAGAGGGAGGTTGGAAGGGAGCTGTCCATGGGCAGGGCTGGGATGGCAGATGTCTTTGGCAGGGTGGGAGGGAGGATTTATGAAAGTTAGCTATGCTCTGAAGATCAAGGATCACTGAGCCTCAACCCTAGTGTGCACCAGAACCATCATGTTACAAATATAGGTTCCTGGGGACCCTCCGGGGGATTCTGATTCAGTGGCGCCCAGGAACCTGTGTTCTTAAAAAGCTCCTCTGTGATTTCAGGGTGTGAGTGCTCACTGGATTGCACATAAGAAACGCCATGGGTGTAAACTTAAGGCGGTGACTTCACAGATTTGTCTAGTAAATCACTTAAGACTGTCTATTAGGAAGTCTCTTGTTGGCCTTGGAATATGACCAGCAGTAGGGGAGCGACATGGGAGAGGCAGTTCCTTCTGCAAGATCAAAGGTCAGTGTAGACTGGAGCAGATCACAAGCTGCCTCTATGCTCCCTCCACACCTGTTGGCTCTTCCTGCTTTCAGAGGGCAGGTGGACAGCCTGACAAGGGTGAGAGTGAGCACTGGAAAGAACAGGGAGGCTGATGTTTATCCAAATCACTACCCGATGTCCTCAGTGGCCATTGGCCTCTTCACCTGCTCACAGCAGATGTCTCCTCATCTATTGGTTGTTACAAACAACAGTCAGATATATTTTTTCTGGCCTCTAACATTTTCAGCAACACAGTAGAGATCACAGCTCTTCTGCACACTTTGAGCAGTCTCAGATTGCACATGGTTGCATTTTAATTCACTAGAGATTTTAAATTTGCCTTTTGAAAAGTTTGGCGCCTTCAGTGCTTCATTCCGATAAACATAAGCAGAAGGCCAACCATCCTTTCCCAGCTTAGATAACTTTGATAGCTTAGCCAATGTCCTAGGTGTAATCACTTCTGTCTCTGAAGACCATCATTTCTTCCTTTCAGTTTCAAGGAGAAATATAAATGCCAAAGCATATTTCTTTGGAAAATTAAATGGGAAAGAATGCAATATTTTGAGTTCTTATCAGGAAGATAGAATGTAAAAGAAACATAAGAATAAACTTATTTTAAGAATATAAATGACTTCAAGTGGGAAATTTCAGATCCTACCAGCCGTGAGTCATGTGTGCAGTGTTTGTAACACATTATTTCTGCAGTGACATTTAAAATTAAAAACACTACCTGAGAAATGCAATACACTCCTTTTTTAAAAAACAATATGGTGCACTTATATTTTAAGTGCTAAGGCAAATATGAATGATTATACTGTTGCTGCTGCTGCTGCTAAGTCACTTCAGTTGTGTCTAACTCTGTGCGACCCCATAGATGGCAGCCCACCAGGCTCCCCCATCCCTGGGATTCTCCAGGCAAGAACACTGGAGTGGGTTGCCATTTCCTTCTCCAGTGCATGAAAGTGAAAAGTGAAAGTGAAGTCCCTCATTCGTGTCCGACCCTCAGCGACCCCATGGACTGCAGCTTTCCAGGCTCCTCCGTCCATGGGATTTTCTAAGCAAGAGTACTTGAGTAGGGTGCCATTGCCTTCTCCGAAAGAATATACTAAGATAGGTTAATTCTGTTAATTTGAATAACTTCTCTTTTCACAGAGTATTAAAGGATAATCTGCAAGTTAAATTCTGTTTTCAGAGGAAGCTTTTATATATTAAAAAAAATGTGTCTTTAACATTTCACAATCACTCCAGAAGGTAATTCTAGATAAATATATAACCCAGTTAGAGGATGACTGGGACTGAGACGTTGCCCAGGGTAAGGGCTTTCCGAGTGAAACCAGGGACAGCTACAAGCAAACTGGGAAAGCTGGTTACCTTACACCCACCCAGGTGGGAGGCTGGGTGAGTGCAAGGTTTCCAGTTCCTTGTCTGTGAACATCTGTTGCCTTTTCAATGCCAGGGCCTTTCATATGGGAAACATTGCTAGTAAGACAGACAAAGGCATTATTCACACGGAGCTTCCAGCTTCCATTCTGCTGGGTGGTCAGACAGTTAAACGCAGAAACAATCAGGGTGATTCCAAGACAGATAGAGGAAAACTAACCTGGTGATGTGACTGAGGGACAGATGGTGGGTGGGTACTGCTTTAGAGCAGATCCCCAGAAAAAAGCAGGTCCTCACGCCACTGAGAAGTGGCCTTGGAATAGACACCTGCCTAATGAATAGGAGAGTGCAGGGGAGGGGAGCAGTGGGCAGGGAGGGTAGGAATTGAGCACCAGCAGGATTTATGGGACCCAGAGTTACAGGGTTTGGTGAGGAATTAGGGCTTTATTTTAGATACAGCAGGAAACCACTGGGGAATTGGAGAAGACTCTTGAGAGTCCCTTGGACTGCAAAGAGATCAAACCAGTCAATTTTAAAGGAAATCAACCTTGAATATTCATTGGAAGGACTGATGCTCTGATATTTTGGCCACCTGATGTGAAGAATTGACACATTAGAAAAGACCCTGGTGCTGTGAAAGACTGAAGGCAGGAGGAGAAAGGGATGACAGAGGATGAGATGGTTGGATGGCATCCCTGACTTGGTGGACATGAGTTTAAGCAAGCTTCGGGAGTTGGTGATGAACAGGGAAGCCTGGCATGCTGCGGTCAATGGAGTCACAAAGAGTCAGACATGACTGAAGACTGAACTGAACTGATTGATTAAGGGGTGGCCAGGTGGGGTTTGCTTTCCTCGCATGGATTCACTGGACAGCTAAGGTCAGAGACAGTTTCAGGGCATACTGCCTTGCTGCGACATGCCCACAATAAACAATAGGGAATTCATATTCTTAAAAAGAAGTAATGTAGTCCTTCCATACTAACACAAAGGAAAGCTTACTCTTCATAAGAAAGTATTTCTGGCTCTTGAGAAAGGAATGTTTAAGTGATGTCCTCGGGTGGTTTAGGAAAGTCTGCTCAGAGACAGATGACACTGAACTAGACGATCAGCGCTCTCCTTCTGAAGCCTTATGTACAATGTGTCCAGGATGAAATCGACCATGCTGCCATCTCTCCTCATCCTCTGCAATTCTGGCAACAACCACAAGAGGACTTGCTGCTCCTCGTGTTTATAAACCTTAGCCTCAGAGATACTCTTCTTTTTTCTTCTTCCCTCTCTTTCCCTCCCTTTTTCCCTTCTTCTTCTTTTTTCTTTTTTTCCTTCCTTCCTTCTTTTTTCCCTTCCTCTTTCTTTTCTTCCCTTTCCTTCCTTCCTGTTTTCCCCTTCCTTCTTTTTACCTTCTTCCCTCTCCCTCCCTCCCAAGCTCTCTTCTTTCCTTCTTTCTTTCTGCCCCTCCCTCCTTCCTTCTCTCTTTCCTTTATTTTTTGCTGTAGGTTTGTAGGCAGTGGTACTCTAAGTATTAATAACTGTTAACAACTGACTCCAGGGTCTAGCATTTGCCCCTATTTTCTCAGTGTAAATCCTCCCCCAGTTCCAGGTTTCAAGCTCCAACTGTTTAGCAACAGGCTCCCCGGATTCCTAAAAGCTAACATTGGGTCACTCGCAGCACGTGGCTGGTTGTAGGGTGCAGGCAGTGGGCTGGGGCTGGGGGTGAAGACTGGCCAGTCTCAGGACAAGGGAGCTAGAAAGGTATTATCTTTAAATGTGAGTTCTCATCAGTACCTTTTGAAGTAGCAAATAAAATAGGAAAACAAAAAAGCTAACAGATAGCATGAAAGGTAGAAAAAAGGAGAATATCTTTATTGAATCCAATATTAAAGATACTGGGAATTCCCTGCCAGTCTAATGGTTAGGACTCTGCACATTCACTGCCTGGGTTCAATCCCTGTTTGGGGAAATAAAGTCCCACAAGATGTGTAGTGTGGCAAACAAACAAACAAAACAAAACCCCCCGAAAGATAATTACTAAGAAATATGACATGTCCTGCTGAAGCTGCATAACTCAGATGGGGCTTCAATCCATAGGTGGGACTTGAACACAGCCAGAACTCACTGTCTTTTAATTGAGATTACACACCTCATCTCAGGACTTAAAAAAGCTCAGGTTCTTGATGTCTCAGGGCAGAAAGATTTCAGTAAGAGACGAAGTGCTAGGTGAGAAGTGGATTTATTTAGAGAGAAACACACTTCACAGGCAGAGTGTGGGCCATCTCAGAAGGTAAGAGGCTCCAAAATATGGCATGGTTAGTTTTTATAGGCTGGATAATTTCATAGGCTGAGAGGAAGGATTATTCCAATTATTTTGGGGAAAGGGCAGAGATTTCCCAGGAACAGGGCAACTGCCTACTTTGTGGCCTTTTATGGTCAAGCTTGGAACTTCATGGCACTGGTAGGTGTGTCATTTAACATACGCTTATGTATTATCACAATAATCCAAGTCTATGTCCTGACCAATAACGCTGAAGAAGGTGAAGTTGAACGGTTCTATGAAGACCTACAGGACCTTCTAGAACTAACACCCAAAAAAGATTTCATTATAGGGGACTGGAATGCAAAAGTAGTAAGTCAAGAAATACCTGGAGTAACAGGCAAATTTGGCCTTGGAGTACAGAATGAAGCAGGGCAAAGGCTAATAGAGTTTTGTCAAGAGAACGCACTGGTCATAGCAAACACCTTCTTCCAACAACACAAGAGAAGACTCTACACATAGACATCACCAGATAGTCAATATCAAAATCAGATTGATTATATTCTTTGCAGCCAAAGATGGAGAAGTTCTATACAGGCAGCAAACACAAGACCAGGAGCTGGCTATGGCTCAGATCATGAACTCCTTATGGCCAAATTCAGACTTAAATTGAACAAAGTAGGGAAAACCACTAGACCATTCAGGTATAACCTAAATCAAATCCCTTATGATTATATAGTGGAAATGAGAAAAAGATTCAAAGGATTAGATCTGATAGACAGAGTGCCTGACGAACTATGGACAGAGGTTTGTGACATTGTATAGGAGGCAGCGATCACGACCATCCCCAAGGAAAAGAATGCAAAAAGGTAAAATGGTTGTCTGAGGAGGCCTTACAAATAGTTGAGAAAAGAAGAGACATTAAAGGCAAAGGAGAAAAGGAAAGATATACTCATTTGAATGCAGAGTTACAAAGAATAGCAAGGAGAGATAAGAAAGCCTTTCTCAGTGATCAGTGCAAAGAAATAGAGGAAAACAATAGAATAGACAAGTCTAGAGATCTCTTCAAGAAAATTAGAGACACCAACGGAACATTTCGTGCAAAGATAGGCACAATAAAGGACAGAAATGTTATGGACCTAACAGAAGCAGAAGATATTAAGAAGGGGTGACAAGAATACACAGAAGAACTATACAAAAAAGATCTTTACGACTCAGATAATCATAATGGTGTAAGCGCCAACTAGAGCCAGACATTCTGGAATGTGAAGTCAAGTGGGCCTTAGGAAGGATTACTATGAACAAAGCTGGTGTAGGTGATGGAATTCCAGTTGAGCTATTTCACATCCTAAAAGATGATGCTATGAAAATGCTGTGCTCTATATGCCAGCAAATTTGGAAAACTCAGCAGTGGCCACAGGACTGGAAAAGGTCAGTTTTCATTCCAATCCCAAAGAAAGGTAATGCCAAAGAGTGGTCAAACTGCTGCACAATTGCGCTGCCATCTATGGAGTTGCACAGAGTCGGACACGACTGAAGTGACTTAGCAGCAGCAGCATACGCTAGTAAAGTAATGGTCAAAATTCTCCAAGCCAGGCTTCAAAAGTATGTGAACCACGAACTTCCTGATGTTCAAGCTGGATTTAGAAAAGGCAGAGGAACTAGAGATCAAATTGCCAACATCCACTGGATCATTAAAAAAGCAAGAGAATTCCAGAAAAACATTTACTTCTGGTTTATTGACTATGGCAAAGCCTTTGACTGTGTGGACCACAAGAAACTCTGGAAAATTCTGAGAGAGACGGGAATACCAGACCACCTGACCTGCATCCTGAGAAATCTGTATGCAGGTCAGGAAGCAACAGTTAGAACTGGACATGGAANCAGAAGGAGAAGAGGATGACAGAGGATGAGCTGGTTGGATGGCATCACTGACTCAATGGACATGAGTTTAAGTGAACTCCAGGAGTTGGTGATGGAGATGGAAGCCTGTCGTGCTGCAGTCGATGGGGTTGCAAAGATTCGGACACAACTGAGTGACTGAACTCAACTGAACTGAATATTATAATGAGCATATAATGAGGCTCAAGGTTTACTAGAAGTAGAATCATTCATCATTTTGGACCTAGTTAGTTCTAAACAGCTTATGTTGTATCCTCAAATGCTACTTCATTCTTTTAAAGGTTGTTTCCTGACCACTTCCCTCCTGTTTCACTTCCTGGGAGTAAACGCTAATTTAAACTGGTATGGTGGGCACTTAATATGGACCTCTAATGAAATACAATAGTGTTTTAACTTGTCCTAATTAGGCTTATTTCAGACTTTGTTTTGGTGGTTCAATAGGTAACTGAAGCCACAGAAGAAATTTTAAAATGAAATATCTTTAATTTTGATGAATTACATATATTTGTTATTGCCAAATAAATACAATGCCTTCAGTATGCTGGGTAAAAACGAAAATCTTTTAGTTCTTTGATTTTCCAATGATTTTGACCCTGTAAATTGGATGCATTTGAAACTTAAACTGAAAATGAAGGGAAGAATATTGGAGCAAAAAGAAAAAAGTTATTTTCATGGTTCAGAAAAACAGCATACTGCTTTTCAAAGTGGAAGTTAGCATTTGGTGGGACCTCACAGTGTGACCTCATAAAACAGTCTTTTAAAATGAAATATCTTTAATTTTGATGAATTACATATATTTGTTATTGCCAAATAAATACAATGCCTTCAGTATGCTGGGTAAAAATGAAAATCTTTTAGTTCTTTGATTTTCCAATGATTTTGACCCTGTAAATTGGATGCATTTGAAACTTAAACTGAAAATGAAGGGAAGAATATTGGAGCAAAAAGAAAAAAGTTATTTTCATGGTTCAGAAAAACAGCATACTGCTTTTCAAAGTGGAAGTTAGCATTTGGTGGGACCTCACAGTGTGACCTCATAAAACAGTCAAACAAATACAGAGGGTAGGGCAGGCTGGCTTCAATGGTTCAGGGCACAGGTTCCCAGGGTGAGGCCCTGAGCAGTAGCAGCTGCTACAGTACCTAGGACCCTTTTAGAAATGCAGATTCTCAGGCCAACCCAGACTTGCTGGATCTGAAGCCCTGGAGTGGGCCCATTAACAAGTGTTCTAACAAGACCCAGTGGGGGAACTGAGAATCATAGGGTCTCATGGAATTTTTTTTCCCTCTCAGCTGCAACTTGTATTCTGTCCTCTAGACTAGTCTGAGACCTTATGTTTTGAGGTGGAGGAGGAGTTTTCTTCCTCTACCTATTCTTTTTTTTTTTATAAATAAAATATCATTGTGGGGACTTTCCTGGTGGTCCAGTGGTTAAGAGACCACCGCAATACAGCGGATATGGGTTCGATTCCTGGTTGGGGAACTAAAATCCCACTTGCCTCAGAGCAGCTAAGTCTGTGTGCCACAAGTAGAGTCTGAGCACCCCAGTGAGAAAGCCTGCATAATGCAACAAAGATCCCAAGTGCTGCAACTAAGGTCTGAGACAGCCAAATCAATAAATACTAAAAGGTTTCACTATGAAGTAAGTCTTAATGCAAAAGGCAATTTTTACTGCAAGTGTAAAATTAAAGGAATGATAAAATCAACACTCATGCTCATAACATCAGTTGAGTAACTAGAATATTACTAGCACTCAGAGTTTCCTGAGGCATGTTGAAGCAATTGCTTTTTGAGATGGAGGGCATTGGGCAATAAGGCACTTCAAAAAAAAAGGCTCTTCTTTTTTTTATTGCTTCAGACTCTGTAATATAAATTAGACTTGAACCATTTCAAGGATGAAACATTAATTTAATGTATAACTTCTATTTTGTGTTCTCATTGATATTGTCCTCATGCTCAATGATGTTCTATATGAGTCAGTTCCTCAAAAAATTATTTGTAAACTTCAGAGTCTACACTATTGGTTAGTTTCAAGGTAAAAACTTTTAATTATCCAATAGCTTCCAATGTTTGTTGTAATTCATAATGTCTTCATTAAAATTCTATTATACAGTCCTTCCTTTTCTTTTATAAAAATGTCTGGAGCTTAGGCAAAGACTGATTAAACTAGTTATACAGGCATTAAAAGTTAATACCTTTTTGCTTTATTTTTACACCCATATCAGTGGTTTCCATGGTTACTGAGCAGGGTCCAGGTAGTGCCAATTTGCAGATGCATTAATATGTTTTTCTTGGCTCAGTTTTTCACTTACTGCAACTTTATAGTAACTAGGTTTCAGAGGAGGCTTTTTTTCCCCTCTCTATGCTAGATTAGTTTGGGTAGTTTATTATCTCTTATTTCACACCCTTGATTCAACCAGCTCACCATGCACAAAAGCACTGTTATAGCTGCAGTGGGGCAAACAAGCTGACCAACAAAGACAACTCACAAGTGCCAGCCCTTCTTTCCTCTTATTATATATTTATTTCTCATCAGTAACCAACTCATATTAGTGATGAGTTAGGATCACATTCTCTAGATTCTTACGATCTTGGGGAGAAGGGTCTTGATTACAAATAATAACCAAATTATTTTGGTTGCAAGCAACAGGAGCCAGTCAGAGAAATGGGTCTTTCATGGAACCCATGGGTCAAGATGCCCTTGGAATGAAGGATTTGAATGCTTCAGAACTTTGCCTTCTCTTTGTCGTCTCCTGTGATTCTTTGTCGTCTCCTGTGATTCTTTTTCGTCTCCTGTGATTCTCTGTTGTCTCCTGTGATTCTTTGTCGTTTCCTGTGATTGTTGTTTCCTGTGCTTCTCTGTTGTTGTTGTGGCTAAATGCACATACCATGAAATATACCATTTTAACCATTTTGATTGTACTGTTTTGTAGCGTTAAGTACATTCACATTGCTGTGCAACCCCCAACCACCATTCATCTCCAGAACTTTTTCATCATTCCAAAGAGAAACTCCATACCCACCAAGTTCCCTATTTGCCTCTTGACCAGCCGCTGGTAATCACTATTCTTTTTTCAGTCTCTGTGAATTTGACTGCTCTAAGTACCCTATATAAGTGGAATCATACAATATTTACCCTTTTGTGATTAACTTATTTCACTTGGCATAATGTCCTCAAATTTCCTTCATGTTATAGCATGTGTCAAAATTTTCTTCCTCTTCCAGGCTGAATAAAACTCTGTTGGATGGATCTGTTACCAAAAGGTGAGACTTTGGGGTTTGGCTCCTTGCCACCCAAAAGCCATTAAACAGGCCAGGTTGGTGGAAGGAAAAGTTTGCTTTATTTCAGATGTCAGCACCAGCCACAGGGGAGGGGGAGGGCAGACATCTGTCCAAAGGCTGACTCCCTGCACTGGCAAACAGTGGGGCAAGAGCTTTTATAAACAGAAGGAGGGGGCTCCATGCGGAAATAGCACAGTTGTCTATACAGTCATCTTAAAATTGGCCATCAATGGTCTGACCTGCATTATCTTGGTTGTTTCAGATACAGTTAATCTTCAGTTCCAGGATCCGTTGTTTCCGTTTCTTTGAGGCCAATTCTCAGAACTGTGGCAGCTTCTGTCGTGGGTACCGTCTGGTCATGAGGCACTTAACTTCTTCACCTGGTGTTTTAGTATCTCTAAGACAGCTCACAGGATGTGGCTCCGAATATTATCTCTGGCCCTTGAGAAAGAACTCAGTGTCCTTGACTGTGCTTAAAGACTGTGCTATTATTATGTAGTCTTCTTTGACTGTTTTCCTTTGTTTTCATATGTTCTCATTTTCCTGATTAAACTTATTCTTTGACTAAAGTTTTCCACAGACAAAAGGCCGGCTGAGGACATGAGGGTTCAAGGACCACAGTGTCCTGCTCCATTTCAGATATACGATATTTTGTTCATCCAGTTCTTCCATTGATGAACACATGGGATGCTTCTACCTTTGGGCTATTGTGACTAATGTTGCAATGAACATGGGTATACAGATATCTGTCTGAGTCTCTGCTTTCAATTCTTTTGGGTATACACCCAGAAGTGGAATTTCTGGATTATATTTAGTTTTATGGAGACTCACCCTACAGTTTTCCACAGAAGCTGCATCAGTCTACACTCCCACTATCAGTGCACAAGGATTATAATTTTTCCACATTCTTGCCAACACTGTGCTATTTTCGATCCATCAAATAATGGTAGTGAAGTGGTGTCTTACTGTGGCTTTGATTTGCATTCCCATCGTGGTTACTGATATTGAGCATTTTTTCACATGCTTATTGTATCTCTTCTTTGAAGATGTCTATTCAAGTCCTTTGCCCATTTTTCAATTGAATTGTTCGTTTTATTGTTGTGGGGTTTCTCTATATATTCTGGATATTAATCCCTTATCAGATATATCATTTGCAAACATTTTCTCTCATTCCATCATTGCCTTTTCACTCTGTTATTGTGTCCTTTGATGCACAAAAAATTTTGTTTTGATGAAGTCCAATTTATATATTTTTCTTTTACTACCTGTGCTTTTGGTGTCATATGCAAGAAATACTGTCATATTCAATGTCATGAAGCTTTTAGTCTACTTTTTCTTCTAAGACTTTTATAGTTTTAACACTTACATTTAAGTGTTTGAGACATTTTGAGTTAATTTTTTTATACGATGGTGGTGCCCAGGGCAGATCATCCCAAAATATGTCTCAGTGCATATTGACTATTTTGAGTTAAAGTTATTAAAGAAATGGCAGGTGTAAGAGGGACAGTGACTCTCCTTGCTGTCCAGGAAAGGTGCATACTTGCATCCAAAGGTAAAAGGACACCCTTATCATCAGAGATAGAGAATTGTCTAAGAAGAAGCCTGTATAAACAAGTCTGCATAAACAAACTTTGCTATTTCTTCAATTTACTAGCCCAAGCTGAATCTTTTTAGATTCTTCACTAATTAAGCACCCAATGCCTAAGTTTCTTTGCCCTATTAATTCCTCACAAATTTATGTTCCTTTGTCTAGAAAGTATAAAGTTGCTTGCTTTGGCAGCTTATTAGGTCCTATTTCTATAAAACCTCTATGTGCATGAGTTAAATTTGTTTCTTTTCCTCTGGTAAATTTGTCTCATGTCCAGCCACAAGAACTCAAGAAGGATAGACAGGGAAATTTCCCCCTCCCCAACCTGGGCTAAAGCAGAAGTCCATGTTGGACCACGTTGGTATGAGGCTTTCCCAATACTTTTTGTTGAGAAGACTCCTTTTCCTGTGACTTTTGTCTGCATTGAAGACAAGCTTCCTCTGCATCTTAGGTCCACATGACAGAAAACAGGGCTCCTGAGGATATATATTATGGATTTAGTCAATCAAAGACTACCATCTTTTCTTATTCCAGCTGCAAATAAGGATACCTTAATGGACCACATATTGACTAGTAGCCAGAGGGTTTAGTCACTGACTCCTAGGGACTCACTACTAAAATCATTAATTCAACATATATTTCTGAAGCACTTGCCAGGTGTCTAGGCATAGAGATACAGCAAAGAATGAAGCAATGTCCATGTGCCCAGGGAGATTTTATCCTAATAATCATGAGAATGGAAGAAAAAGGAAGATTTAAGGAGTGAGGGTTGGAAACCCCGTAGAGACTGACTGCAACATGCAAATACCTACCTATACCTAACAATATGCCACTGATAAGCATGCCAAGAATATTTAGAAGAAACTGTCATATTCTAATTATGAATTTCTTTCAAAAAGAGGATTGTCAGGTAAATTAATCCAGATTATAGATATTTTTTCAAATTTTATTTATTATTATTTTTGGCTGCTCTGGGTCTTTGCTGCTGCTTGAGGCTTTCTCTAGTTACTATGAGTGGGGGCTACTCCCTAGCTGCGTCATGCTGGCTTCTCATTGTGGTGGCTTCCCCTGTTGTAGAACACGAGCTCTAGGGTGTGTGGGTTTCAGTAGTTGTGGCACATGGGTTTAGTTGCTCTGTGGCACATGGAATCTTCCTGGAGCAGGGATGGAACCCGTGTCTCCTGCATTGGCAGGAGGATTCTTTACCACTAGACCACTAGGGAAGTCCCAGATTATATTTTAATTATCAAAAGTTACATAAACACCATTTCTTTTTTTATTTTTAAAATTTATTTTACTTTACAATACTATATTGGTTTTGCCATACATCAACATGGATCCTCCATGGGTGTACTTGTGTTCCCAATCCTGAACCCCTCTCCCACCTCCCTCCCCATACCATCTCTCTGGGTCATCCCAGTGCACCAGCCCCAAGCATCCTGTATCCTGCATCGAGCCTAGACTGGCGATTCATTTCTTATATGATATTATACATGTTTCAATGCCATTCTCCCAAATCATCCCACCCTCTCCCTCTCCCACAGAGTCCAAAAAACTGTTCTATATATCTGTGTCTCTTTTTCCATCTCACATACAGGGTTATCATTACCATCTTTCTAAATTCCATATATATGTGGTAGTATAGTGTATTGGTCATAAACACCATTTCTAAGTGAGGAAGAAACTACTGCAGGGCAGAATAAAATAGGTTTTAATGAAAGTATAGGAAAAATGATTGGGTATGCAGAACCATTATTAATTTTGAGAGAAATTAATTTTGGTTGGAGAGAAGTCATGACAGCGAGAGCATTTCAGTAGGACTCTGGGTGATTCGTGGGGCTGTGAAGGGCAAGGAGGAGCAGGCGACCGTTTATGCTGGAAAGGATCCCTTGAGCAGAGAGGGCTGAAGACTTGGAAGTGGGTGGTGTGTTTGGGGTGCTTGTGTCTGCCCCATGCATCACACACACATATGTCTGAGGCATCCTTGGAAGATCTCCGGGATGGCCCAGTAGGCAATCCCTGGGAACTCTGCTCTCTCTGGAGAAGTAGTGCTCTTATGAGCATGGTGTGTTTTGGAGGGATGGGTACCTGTCAGATGGTGGAGAATCGTATATTCAACATGTGGGCTTTGCATTAAGACCTGGGTGGGAACTTTGGTTATACCACTATATGTAATCTTAGGTGAGTTATTTAATTTTTCCAAATCTTAGTTTCTTCTTCTGTGAAGTGTACATTAGAATTAATCCCTTAAAGTTCCAGGGAGTGTTTCATTTTTATCTTTAAAAATACCAAGCAATTATTTTGTTTCCAAATAAGCAACTGGGCAGGACTTGGGCATCTTTGCTCCAGGCAATGTCAGCTGGGGCTGAGGGACTGGGTGCATTCACCTGGTTAGCACTGGGGCAGTGAGGGATGTGTGGCTGGCTGTTGGCTGGTAGCTCAGCTGGAGCTTGTCTGGTGCTTGGGTTCCTCTCCATGTGGGCCTCCACACTGCTGCTTGGGCTTCCATATTTCATGTGGCTGAATTTCAATATCACAGTTTTTCTCTCTCCCTGTCTCCCCCTGTATCCAGGCCATCTTTCCTGTCATTCTCCTTTGCTCCCAACCCTGACCTCACAATCAGTACAGTTGTTTCAGAGTAGCTGGTCCCTTGGCTTTTATGAATACATCTTCCCCCTTCTGAGGCCTAATCTGGCTTATTTTATCTTAACTTTCTGCTCTAGTTGACATCATTCTTGACTTGGTCAGTCTATAGTCTTGGTGAGTTTTGTTAGCTGGGACCCACTGTCAGCTTTCACATGTTGGAAATTAGTTTGATCCCAACATTCGTGATTCTATGAAACTGATCTAGTATAATCTCTGACTTGATTCAGTACACTTTCTCCTCCAGTTAATACTGTTTCTCCTGGGTCTTTGTTTCAATCTCTCATCCCTTATATAGTTGTTGTTGTTGTTTAGCTTGCCAGGCTCCTCTGTCCATGGGGTTCTCCAGGCAAGAATACTGGAGTGGGTAGCCATTCCCTTCTCCAGGGGATCTTCCCCACCCAGGGATTGGACCTGTGTCTCCTGCATTGGCAGGCAGATTCCTTACCACTGTGCCACCTGGGAAGTCCATTATCTAGGTGTAGAATTTTGCAACAACAAACAACAAAACAGAGCCTGGGGCACAGAGTAGCTCTCAGGGTACCTGACTTCTCAGCTTATCCACAATGGTTGCTCCCAGGGCCATCCACTGGAACCTTCTGCCCACCTTCAGAAGAATAGGAGAGGGACTTAATCCCCTATACCCAGTCCCTGCTCCAGCCCTGCTTGGCTGAGTGACCCTCAGCAAGTTATTTAACCACCTCTGAGCTTCAGTTTCTGAATCTGTACGATGGGGGAATGATAACCATACTCATCCCTAAAGGTTGCTGTGAGTTAAATCATTCCAGGTGCTGACACAGTACCCGGGTAGGGACAACTCAGAACTGCCACTGTCAGTTGTTATCACTCAGGTTGGTGTGTGTTGAATTTCATCTGCGTCTTGAGGACCCATTCTCCTCCATCTGCCACTCAACAGGCTTTCAGTCATCGGCCTCCATTACTTGGTTCAGGGGATGAGAACTCTTTTTAGTGGCTGTTGGTGGAAATAAACAATGATAAAGGTCAACTGGCTTCTGTGGTTAAGATGGTTAAAGCCCCATAGCAGATTCTGGCCCTGGGCAGTGTGTTTGCTTCCTGTGGCTGTGTTAACAAGTATCTACAAGCTTAGAGACTTAGCAAACACAAACTTTATCTCACGGTCACACAGGTCAGTCCTGACAGGAGTCCCTCAGCTAAAATCAGGTGTTGGTAGGGCTGATTTCCTTGATGGGAGCTCTCCAGGAGAATCCAATTCCTTGCCTCTTCCGGTTTCTGCACAGTTTCTTTGGCTCTGACCTCCTTCCTCCATCTTCAAAGTCAGCAAAGCAGACTTCCCACATCACATCTCCCTACCCATCTTCCATCCTCGCATCCCTCTTTCTCAGCTGGAAATATTCTCCCCTTTTAACAACTCTTGGGGCTAGATGGAGCCCACCTGAATTAAACAGGTTATTCTCTTCATGTCAAGGTCCATGCCCTTAATCATACTTGCCATGCAGGGTAGCAGTCACAGGTTCTGGGGATCAAGTTGTGGGCATCTTCAGAGGGTGGGAAAGCCCATGGTTTGTCCTGGGACATTCTAGACTCCAGTCTTGCCCTAGTAGAAGATGGGACCTCAGGCCAAAGCACTGAATTCACTTTTCTCCCATGCCTTATTTGTAAGATGATAACAGTGGCTAGTGACATTAAGAGAATTAGAAAGACTGAGTCTGCAAGGGCATCTGACCAAGGCTGGCCCAGGTCACACAGTCTACAATCGTTTCTCTGAGCTGCTCAAAATAACACGTGCAAGAATGCTCAGAGAACCATAAACACCATGCTAATCTCAGTTACTCTGGTGAACTAGGACCAGTCCAGCTTGTAGAGAAAAATCCTGATTGAGGATGTTTAAAAAGGATATTTGTTTCAGAAGCGATTTGAGTTCTCTAGAATGCAGTAAGTTCACAAAGATCAAGTGAATAATCTCATTGTAGAAATCTCGTTAAAACTGTGTTTAAAGTAATGAATTTCTGTTCGGCATCCAGTCTGTTACCTCCACGGGTGGCCAGTGCTCCTGGGGGTAGGATCCACATCGAGGTTTGGCTCTGTGCCACCTTCCTAATTGGACACCTTGATGAATTGTAATTAAACCATCTTCACTCCCTGCTGGCTGAGCCCCAGAGGCTTCTCTCTACAGGGGATGCAGACAGTTTGACGGCAGAGCAATGCCTGGGACGTCAGGCCACAGATTCACACTTGGTCAGGCCACATCTCATGTCTTCACTCCGCAGCTGGCTCTCCCATATGTGGCTGGTTTGGTGTGGGAGGAGGGCTGGAAAGACAGGAGTACTGAGTACCAAGTACTGTGGCTGCCTCAGTGTCCCTTCCATTGTCCTCATTCTTCTCTCTGATGGCAACTTGGTGCCACTGAACCCTTCCAGAAATTACATATTTTTCCCTTTGAGATTTAAAAATGAACATACACATGCATACACTCACACACACACTTACATACATAATGTGCACTCACACACACCAGTGCTAGACCTCAGGCCCAGAGATTCTGACATCAGTAGTCTGGAGTAGAGCCTCTGGATTAATTGTTTCTTAGACTAAATACATGCACAAAAACAAAGAAATGCTTCAAAACCATGAACACAGATTTGTGGCAGGCACGCCAACAAACCAGAATGACAAGCAACGTCATTTACAAATGATTTTCAGAATCGGATCTCCAGGGTGGTATCTACTGGCCACAGAATCGTAAATGTTAGGTGGCAACCCAACAACTTAGAAAAATTGTTTTCAGTGGCAGTGGACACCCAGGAGCCCATTTGATTGTGTGTGTATAGCATTTGTGTGTGTGTGTGTGAATTGAATCTGTAATGATCATATTTACTACAGTTTGGAACATGGCTGTCCCACTTCTTTACTTTGGCTGTTGGGCGAGGTCCTTGTTCTCTGTGTGTGGGGACAAGACAGTTACATCGGGGAATCCTGCCGTCTGTCCTCTGGTGGGTTCCCCAGTAGAGAGCTCTGAAGGTGGGAGACAGCTCAGTTGGATAAGGCTACCTCATCCTCTGCTGGTGGCCATGCTCTGTAAAGGTGACACTCTCCACAGGACTATTTATTGGACTCTCAGAGCCAGGATAGTCAGGCTGTACCACACAACCCTTGAGAATATTTTTCATATTTTCATAGAATCTCTTTACTAAGCCCTCTTCCAATTACCCTGTTGGATAACTTTTCATTTGCTTCCTGCTGGGATATGATGGTTACTATTGCAATGATCACCCACTCCAGTGTTCTTGCCTGGAAAATCCCAGGGACTTGGAGCCTTTGGGCTGCCATCTATGGGGTCACACACCTCTATGGAGTCGGACACGACTGAAGTGACTTAGCAGCAGCAGCATTGCAATGATCACAATAGTTGGACACGACTTAACCACTAAACCACCACCATCATTGAAATGAAGGATGTGATTGGCTTTGTCTCTGAAACCCACTTCAGGATGTGTGTCCCTGGGAATCCTCCTGAAGGCAGGCAGTTATACACCATAGTACTCCTGGTGATGGAGTGTGGCAGAGTGAAAGTATTAGTTGATCAGTTGTATCTGACTCTTTGTGACCCCATGGATTGTAGTCCACCAGGCTCCTCTGTCTATGGAATTCTCTAGGCAAGAATACTGGAGTGGGTAGCCATTCACTTCTCCAGGGAATCTTCCGGACCCAGGGATTGAACCAGGTCTCCTTTATTGCAGGCAGATTCTTTAGTGAAGCCTGTTTCAGGGGATAGAGGAGCCAACATGATCTTGGGAAGGATGGATAATTAAAACGGGGTGGGTGCAAACTCAGAAATACATGGTTAGCTTTATCTATAGTGTTGAAGGGGAAAAACCAGAGGGAGAAAGCGTTACTGAAACAAATTAGAGTCTGCTTGACTGTGTTTACACACAAGCCAATTTATTGACACTGGGTTATGAAGAAAAGCGCAGCATTTATTACAGGGCACCAAGCAAGGAGTCCAGGTAGCTAGTGCTTAAAAGCCCTGAAAAACTTTCAAGAGAAGATTTCTAAAGACAGGTTGTCGGGAGGAGACTGTGCAGATGTATGATCAACTCATGGACATACTTCCAGTTTGATGGTGGTGAGGAAATCAGAGGTCAACATCATCAGTCTCTGGTTCCTGCTATCTGTTCAGTTCAGTTCAGTTCAGTCCAGTCGCTCAGTTGTGTCCGACTCTTTGCGACCCCATGAATCGCAGCACGTCAGGCCTCCCTGTCCATCACCAACTCCCGGAGTTCACTCAGACTCACGTCCATTGAGTCCATGATGCCATCCAGCCATCTCATCCTTGGTCGTCCCCTTCTCCTCCTGCCCCCAAATCCCTCCCAGCATCAGGGTCTTTTCCAATGAGTCAACTCTTCGCATGAGGTGGCCAAAGTACTGGAGGTTCAGCTTTAGCATCATTCCTTCCAAAGAAATCCCAGGGTTGATCTCCTTCAGAATGGACTGGTTGGATCTCCTTGCAGTCCAAGGGACTCTCAAGAGTCTTCTCCAACACCACAATTCAAAAGCATCAATTCTTCGGTGCTCAGCCTTCTTCACAGTCCAACTCTCACATCCATACATGACCACAGGAAAAACCATAGCCTTGACTAGACGGACCTTAGTCGGCAAAGTAATGTCTCTGCTTTTGAATATACTATCTAGGTTGGTCATAACTTTTCTTCCAAGGAGTAAGCGCCTTTTAATTTCATGGCTGCAGTCACCATCTGCAGTGATTTTGGAGCCCAAAAAAACAAAGTCTGACACTGTTTCTACTG
The DNA here is from genome assembly GCA_006408695.1 of Aepyceros melampus. Lineage (NCBI taxonomy): Eukaryota > Metazoa > Chordata > Mammalia > Artiodactyla > Bovidae > Aepyceros > Aepyceros melampus. The sequence goes on along the minus strand of SJXQ01008614.1, from coordinate 271,905 downwards.
TTTCCCCATCTATTTCCCATGAAGTGATGGGGCCAGATGCCATGATCTTCGTTTTCTGAATGTTGAGCTTTAAGCCAACTTTTTCACTCTCCTCTTTCACTTTCAACAAGAGGCTTTTTAGCTCCTCCTCACTTTCTGCCATAAGGGTGGTGTCATCTGCATATCTGAGATTATTGATATTTCTCCCAGCAATCTTGATTCCAGCTTGTGTTTCTTCCAGTCCAGCATTTCTCATGATGTACTCTGCATATAAGTTAAATAAGCAGGGTGACAATATACAGCCTTGACGTACTCCTTTTCCTATTTGGAACCAGTCTGTTGTTCCATGTCCAGTTCTAACTGTTGCTTCCTGACCTGCATACAGATTTCTCAAGAGGCAGGTCAGGTGTCTGGTATTCCCATCTCTTTCAGAATTTTCCACAGTTTACTGTGATCCACACAGTCAAAGGCTTTGGCATAGTCAATAAAGCAGAAATAGATGTTTTTCTGGAACTCTCTTGCTTTTTCCATGATCCAGCGGATGTTGGCAATTTGATCTCTGGTTCCTCTGCCTTTTCTAAAACCAGCTTGAACATCAGGGAGTTCACCGTTCACGTATTGCTGAAGTCTGGCTTGGAGAATTTTGAGCATTACTTTACTAGCATGTGAGATGAGTGCAATTGTGTGGTAGTTTGAGCATTCTTTGGCATTGCCTTTCTTTGGGATTGGAATGAAAACTGACCTTTTCCAGTCCTGTGGCCCCTGCTGAGTTTTCCAAATTTGCTGGCATATTGAGTGCAGCACTTTCACAGCCTCATCTTTCAGGATTTGAAACAGCTCAACTGGAATTCCATCACCTCCACTAGCTTTGTTCGTAGTGATCTTTCTAAGTGGGCAGCATTGAGTTAACTTCTCCACCTAGTGGTGATTTCAGTATCTGCAAAATAGCTCAAAGCACATGGCTCAGAATATTACCCATAGCTCTTGGGGAGGAACTTAAGGTCCTCAACTTTGTTTAATGGTTAAACCATTAATGTTTTGTCTTATTTGACTGTTTTCCTTTGTTTCTTCATTTTCTCATGCCTCTGATTAAATTTGCTCTTTGGAACTTAGAGAAGGCCTGGGAGGCTAATGTTTTTATACAGACTAGAGGCAGGCAGAGGACATAGGGTTAGGGGGCTGTACTGGGAAGACCCCATAGGATCCTGCTTGGTTATGAAAGCACAGAACCATTTCTGTGACCTAAAATATGCACCACACAAAATAATACTATTAGGAGACAAACTTGTGGAACCCTGATACACAGCACCTCAAGTGGGTGCCAGTGATAGGGAGGAAGTAGGAAATGGGCAGGTACTGGTTCCGAAAGGAAAGATAGAATAAACAAGATAAGATTTTTGCACAGACTGATGCTAATTTTTTATGAGTATATTAGCTCAACTCACTTTTACCCAAGGTTAAAAAAGATACGTTTTATAAGGGTAGGCTGCCTTGTTACTCTTCTGGGGTAGTCCACCAATCATGAAATATCTGAATGAGGTCCTTAAGAAACAGTTATTCCAATAATTTGATTGCTTTTGTGTTTTACAGAAGGCTTGATTTTGCCCAAAGAACCTGAAATGAATTCCTCCACTCTGTGTTATGGCAAAACACATGTTACCATGGTTTCTTAAAACAAAATTTCAATTAGCAGATGGAGCTACTGAAAGGGAAGTGTCTTACTGGTGTAGAAATTTGGAGCAGAATTAAGGCTAAAATAAACACATTTCAAAAAGTCCTACCATTTAGAATTATCATGAATTGCTGCCAACAGTATGGTGGTATATTAATTATTGTGTTAAACATTCTTAACTGATATATATAGATCATGAAAATTAACAAATTTAGTATGAACATTTAGTTTACAATATTCTTTATATTTTATCAATAATATTTTTAAACTTGGGGAATGTTTGTTAGAAGTAGATGAAATATAGGAACTTACTTAGATTTCACTGTGGAGGATTATAACCACTGAAACATTTTGAAAATGTTGAAGTGAATCAATTGAGATAATCTAAATCACCATCAGAATTAAAATCATGTTATCTTTGTAGGGTGTTTTAAACATTGGTAAATTAAAAGGTGTGATATAAAGTCAGATGTTTATTATTACTCAGTTTGTTCTAGTGGTAGTTCAAGTTCAGACAGCACCTAGCTGCTCAGAATGAAGACTACATTTCCCAGCATCCTTTGCAGCTATTTGTGGTCACATGGTTGTATCTCTCTGCTGTTAAGACTGTTTCACTTTAAGATCCAGCAGCTTGCACACTTTGCCATCTTTATTCATTTCTCCTTGCTTTCTAGAATGTGTGCTGCTATAGCTTCTGGGCTAAGTTTATTTATGCATGAGAGAAATCAATTTCTATTTAAGGTAAGCAAAAACTATCTGGAGTTGGCCTCTTGTGGAAGACCTTTGTGTGCTGGTCACTCAGTTGTGTCCCACTCTTTGCAACCCCATGGACTGTAACCCACCAGGCTCCTCTGCCCATGGAATTCTCCATGCAAGAATACTGGAGTGGGTTGCCATTCCTTTCTCCAGAGATCTTCCCAATCCAGGGATCGAATCCCAGTATCCTGTATTGCAGGCAGATTCTTTACTGTCTGAAAGTTCTAGGTATTGCAAGTTCTTTCATTAGCCTAGTGAGGAACATTCCCCACCAGTGCCTCTGAAGACCAGGCCCCTTAGCTTTTCCTCCGATTTCTGGTGTCATTATAGTGCTGGCCACACCTTAGATTATGTACCGTGTATTTTTGAATAATATGACTGAAAGAATCAGGTTATAAATTCATCTATCTATCTTTCTGTCTGTCTGTCTATCTACAGGGGCTTCCCAGGTGGCTTGGTGGTAAAGAATCTGCCTGCAATGCAGGAAACATGGATTCGATCTTTGGGTTGGAGAAGGAAATGGCCACCCACTCCAGTATTCTTGCCTGGAAAATCCCATGGAGAGAGGAGCCTGGTGGGCTATAGTCCATAGGGTTGCAAAGAGTTGGACACAACTTAGTGACTAAACAACAATATCTATTTATCTACCTGGCATCATCATTACTGTCTTCAAAACAGATTTCAAAGTAAAAGACTAGCAGGACCAAAGAATCAGAAATACCTGATCCCACCTCCTAAACTCTTTCCTGACTCCACCTCCCTTCCCTGCTACCACCTCAGCTCTCATCTCTTCTTTGCTTTATACTCTAAGTGAAGTGAATGTCGTTCAATCATGTCCGACTCTTTGCGATCCCATGGACTGAATAGTCCATGGAATTCTCTACACCAGAATACTGGAGTGGATAGCCTTTCCCTTCACCAGGGGATCTTCCCAACCCAGGAATTGAACCCAGGTCTCCCACATCACAGGCAAATTCTTTACCAGCTGAGACACAGGGGAAGCCCAAGAATACTGGAGTGGGTAGCCTATCCCTTCTCCAGTGTGTTTTGTGACCCAGGAATCGAACTTTGGTCTCCTACATTGCAGGCAGATTCTTTACCAACTGAGCTATCAGCAAAGCCCAAAGTTTACAGCAAGTAGAGTCAGCTCTGTATTCTCTCTGTTCTCTTTTGGGTCCAATGCAATCTGCCACAACTGCTCTTACTTAGGTCACTAGGAAATGCTCATACTTTTTCGGGAGTCATGCCACGGAACATGTGGGATTTTAGTTTCCTGACCAGGGATCAAACCTGCACCCCTTGCAGTGGAAGAATGGAATCTTAACCACTGGACCACCTGGGGAGTCCCAAGAAATGCCCACACTTCTAAATCCATCATGCACTCTCTGTTTTCATCTAACTGAGGACACTGGACAGAGTTGGCTGCTCTCTCCCTCTTGTTGTCCATCTTGGACCACTTTTCCACTCTCCTCAAACACTAGCTCCCGAAACTCAGGATTCAGGTTATAGTCTCTTTTTTATCCATACCTGAGCCATGATTTTATAGCTTTAAATACCACAGATATGCTAGCCTTGCCCAAATTTACATGTCTAGCCCTTCCTTTTTCCTTCAGCTCTAGATTCCTCTGTTTGATGGTCCTTTCAACATTGCTCCTTGGACTTCTAATATCTTGAATTTAGCATGTCTAAAAGCAATCCCCCTCCTCCCTGCCAGGACTGCTCCATCCACAGTCTTCCCCAGGTCACAAATGGAAACCGCATGCTTCCAGTTCTCAGGCCAAAGATCTTCAACTTGTCCTTGACTCCTTTCCCACTACCCACATCCAATCCGTGAGCAAATCTCATCAGATCTGCCTTCAAAATATATGCAGAGTGCCACCTCTCCTGGTGCTCTGCTCCTGTCTATGTCCCTGGCACCGTGCCCTCCCACCTGGACTGCTGTGTCACCTGGACCACCGCATCACAGTTTAACTTTCTCCCTGCACCTGCTTCTGTTCTCCACACAGCAGCCAGCACCATCATAAAATAATGTAAAAACGGAAGTCTGTTCTGAATGCACATCTTCTCACTGACTCAGAGTGAATCCATTACCTCCTGTGGCCTCTGGGCCCTGCATGGCTTGGCCTCTACTGACCCTCTGCTTCCAGTCTTACCATACTCCCTCCCCTCCCTCTGTCCAAGCGTCTGGTGTCTGAGCCCTTTCTTGAGCATGTAGAACACTCTGCTCAGGGATTTTGCATCTTCCATTCCCTCTGCCCCATAATTTTCACCCAGATTTCTACTGGCCATTTCCCTTGGCTCCTCCATGCCCCTCGCTCAGCAGGCCTTCCCCGGACACCCCACCTGAACTCACACCTCCTCCCCACTGCAGCACATGCTGGTTCCGCTCTTTGATTCATGCTTCTCGTCAGCACCTATCACCACGTGTCGTACTAGATATTGTTTAGTTTCTCTCTTTTCCACTACAGACTAAGCTCTGCCATGTCAGGGCTGTCCTGTTGTGTTTCCTGTTGCATCCTGTTCAGTCTCTCAGTCATGTCCAACTCTTTGTGACCCCATGGACTGCAGCACACCAGGCTCCCCTGTCCTCCACTATCTCCCAGAGTTTTCTCAGATTCATGACCACTGAGTTGGTGATGCTATCTAACCATCTCATCCTCTCTTGCTCCCTTCTCCTATTGCCTTCAATCTTTCCCAGCATCAAGGTCTTTTCCAATAAATCACCTCTTTGCATCAAGTGGCCAACGTATTGGAGCTTCAGCTTCAGCATCAGTCCTTCCAAAGAATATTCAGGGTTGATTTCCTTTAGGATTGACTGGTACCTGGCACTAACTGGGTGTTTGTGAAGGTTGAGTGGTTAAGCAGGCTGCCCTGGTCTATATAGCCTGTGGAAAGAGTCACAGCCACTGAGAAGCTGCAGAAGCCTGTCCTAGTCTACACTAGTCTATACTGGACTTTACTAATCTGCATTGTCTCTATGATCTGTATGGGTCTATACTGGTCTTTACTGGTCTATAGTGGTCTATACTGGCCTGCACTCTCTATACAGCACTTTGAAAGTGAAAGTGTTAGTCATTCAGTCATGTCTGACCTGTGACCCCATGGACTGTATCCCTCCAGGGTCCTCTGTCCATGGAATTCTTCAGGCAAGAATAAAGTAAAAATTCAATATATCATTCCTACCTTTGTGGCCTGACAGGTCCCTTTGGGCCCGATTTCTTCTTGATGAAGTCACGTTGGACCAAAGCAGAGAGGCAGAGGGTCTCTGTGTTGGGTGGCGGATGCCGAAGCACTGGACTGCCTTCTCAAGAGCTGGGCCTTGGCGGCTGGCGCCTCATCTCTGAGCACACACATTTTTTTTCTCTTTCTTTTTCCTTTTTAAAATTATGAAAGTATAATAACACATTTACAAGAGACTTGGAAAACACAGAACAAAGTTACATATAGCTCCACCATAGATTACAATTATTTTGTAAATATATAAATTAAGAATTTAAGTTGGAGTTTCAACATCAAACCCTCAAAAATTAATAGAATGAATATACAGAGAAGTAGAAGGATATGGTAGACGTGAAAAGCACCGTGAACCAATTCAATATCATTAAGATTTATACAATTTTCACACAGCAGCAGTATACAAATTCCATTCACAGTCCCATAGACAATAAGCTAGGAAACACTAGAACATATCCAGGGGGAAAAAACAAGATGCAAAACATTCATAGTCTAAAGGTATTGAAATCATAGAGTCTGTTCGCTTATCACTGTGGAATTATGTTGGCAATCAATATCAAAAGGTATTAGAAAATAACTCACCCATCTTCATGTGCCATGTGACGTTTACCGAGGACACACGTTTTTGCCTGATTTATATTGTCACACCTAGATGGCCTTTGAGCTGCAAAATTCTGCTGACACATGAAGGTTCTGTACAGTAGCCTGGAGCCTCTGGGGGCCACTCAGATGCTCTCCATCCTCTCTCAGCAAGAGCCTGCAACTGTTGTTCCTTGACCAGTATTTTGGGCTTTGCTTTATCTTGTTGAAATGAGTGAAAAACTAGAAGATGAGCTTTTTCACAATCTTGAGATGTCCTTTCCATCTCTTACGTTGTAGATTAGTTAGTATGACACAGCACACTGTGGGATGAGGACATGAGACCGCACTGCCATCCAGTGTCCGTGGAGGGCACCTGTGGGGCATCTACTGAACTTACTAATACATCCGACCAGGGGCCTAGTAAGTTTATTCCTAGAGATTTCTCAGGTGTACTCATGTGCATATAAACTGACATAAATAAAAGTTCTTAGGGACTTTCCTGGTGGTCCAGTGGCTAAAACTCTGCAGTCCCAATGCAGGGGGCCTGGGTTCAATCCCTGGTCAGGGAACTAGGTGCCACGTGCCAAAAATGGGAGTTCAAAAGCTGCAACTAAAAACGATCCTGTGTGCCACAAGGTGGATCAAGGATGTGACATGCTGCAGGTGGGATCTGGTGGAGCCAAAAAAAAAACAAATAAATATTCTTTTAAAAAGTTCTCCACTGAAACATGGAATGGGAATATTGGAAATAAAATGTCCATTAATATGGGACTGGCTTAACAAATGATGATTCATCCATTAAATAATATATTCTGTCTCTAGTGAGAAGATTAAGGAGGATTTTTTTCCCCTCATTATTGATAATATGGAGTTATTTTACCAAAGAGAGTGAAAATTGTGGTGGCTGGGACGGAACGGCAGGTGCAGTATGTCACCCTTTGTACTTGCACAGAGTATCTCTAAGGGGTGCCTGGAGTGACTGGCCGTGACAGTGACCTCAGTGAGGGGACCAGGAGGGAGGGAGACCTTTTATGGTATATTTAAGATAGGTCTCTTCACAGTCTGCTTGGCTGCCAAGACAAAGGACCTCAGGTTGGGTGGGTTAGACTGCAGACATTGCTTTCTCACGGTTCTGGAGGCTGAAGTCCTAGATTAAGGTGCAGCTTTGGCGTTGGTGAGACAGCTGCTTTCATGCTGTGTCCTCACACGGCCTTTCCTCAGTGCAAACGCATGGAGAGAGCCCTGGTGTCTGTTAGTCTTCAGCTAAGGACCAGTTCTGATCAAATTAGGGCCTCGCCCTTATGACCTCATTTAACTCGCTGCTGCTGCTAAGTCGCTCAGTCGTGTCCGACTCTGTGCGACCCCATAGACGGAAGCTCACCAGGCTCCCCTGTCCCCGGGATTCTCCAGGCAAGAACACTGGAGTGGGTTGCCATTTCCTTCTCCAATGCATGAAAGTGAAAAGCGAAAGGGAAGTCGCTCAGTCATGTCAGACTCTTAGCGACCCCATGGACTACAGCCTACCAGGCTCCTCCGTCCATGGGATTTTCCAGGCAAGAGTACTGGAGTGGGGTACCATTGCCTTCTCCGCATTTAACTCTAATCCCCTCCTTTAAAACCTTATCTCCTAATACAGTGACATTGGGAGTTAATGCTTCAATCTATGAATTTGAGGGGACAAAATTTAGTTCATAACTGTCTTAGGGTTGGAGTATGATGAAAACTTTATAAGAAATCCTTCAGGACTCTGTGCTGCAAACCTGTCTCCTCTCTCTGACTTTCTCTGTATTGAAGTGGGTTATCTGTACAGAGAAATATATGTGTCACATGGAGCAGTTCACAGCATCTTTGCAAAAGGAACCTCCAGGCCACCCATACCAGACAAAGAATTAAAATTTGGTCAGTCCCCTGGGGCACCCCTAGTGCCTTTTTCAATTATTTGTCCTTTCTTCAAATCAGCATTCTCCCACCTTCTAAGAGTATTGATTGCTTTTGCCTGTCATGAGTCCGGTGTGTGCCTTTTAAAGGCCTCAAATCTGGCTTCAGTCAGATGCCCACTGGACTAAAGTAGAGTGGTCAACTGTCCTTGTTACCTGGGACTGAAGGGGTAACAGGGACCCAGGACTTTCAGTCTTAAAACTGGAACAGTCTTGGTCAAACAGGACCTGTTACTCACTGCAAACTTAAGCCACTTGATCGTGTGTTCAAGTGTGAAGAAATGAAATGTCTAAAGTTAGAGGTGAACTATCAGAAGTACACAGCGAGCAAGTATGGTTTTCTATGATGAATTTCTTGTTCCACCATCTGTCTCAGCCCACCGAGAATGTGTGGCTTTCAGCTTGATATTTGCCTGGTGTAGATGCAGGAATTTCTGGGGAAGAGTGTGTGTCAGTTAACATGGGTGTCTTAGAGGCCAGACCTGACCTCCTTGCTGGTATCTGAATTTGAACTTGGCCTGAGCCACAGGGAGCTCCTACCTCAGAGCCCAACAGCTCTGCCCCACCATGTCCAGCCCTCCCAAGGTATTCAAGGCTGGGATTTGAGAATTAGAACACCTCTCCTTGCCTCTGAAATTTTCCATCCTGGGGAAAAAAGGTTTCTGCTGATGAAGTGTGCTCTGGGGCTTCAGACTTTCACTAGGAACATTACTGGACTGTTTTGTAGACCCCTTCCTTCCTTCTTCTGAAAACAGGAAGCAAATTTAGAATCAGTCTAATCAAGGAGAAAAACAAGGCATGTACTTTGTAAAGTAGCTTCCAAAGGTGGAAGATTTGAAACAATATTTAAGAGAGAGAGCTGGTCACTGAAAGTGAAAACTGAAGCAAGAATTTTTTTCCTAATGAAATCTGTCACAACTAAATTGTTCTTTGAGTTTTTTTGCTGTGTCATAAAGAAGTGATTCCGTGTGTTTTAAACTATATTCCAAGAGAGTGTTTGGAGAATGTTAAAATAAAACATTACGCTGTGTGTGAATATTTGGGGAGATACACTGGGGTGCGAGTGCCTTCTGGAGATAACTCAGCCCTTTCTCAGAGATGCCAGCAAGTTGTTAGTGAGGCTCTGATTAGTTAAGACCTGCAGATGGGGAGAAAATGCTGGTTTAAAAAATGGGCAATAATTTGAAATTCAAGGTGGGTGTTGGGGGGCTGATGAAGGCACTGCTTTGCAATCAAATTGCCTCTCCAAAGGTCCAGTCTACTACAGGAACAGGGCAATGACTCCTGATTTTCCTAGGAAACCCAAGGAGGCCAGGCTGATCCCAGAGGGAGGCAATGAGGTGTCCATTCAACTCAGCTCTGGGAAGGTGAGAAACTAAATCTGGAAAAAAGAAATGTGCTGTTTCTGGAAAATTTCACCTACCTCTGTTAAAAGGAAAACCTTAGGCCCAAAATGGAGTCATTTATGCTAAGCAATGCCGTCAAACCTGGGGCTTAATACCTAATCAAACTGCAATTACAGTCTCTCAGGAATGGAGTTTTCTGGTCAACAGCAATGAGGTGATCTGTTGCATGGATACTTTTCATGCCCCAAAGGAAAATTAGGTAATCTACAATATAGACACCTTCCAGAGCCCATAGGTAGGTTACCCAAGCCTGAAATTCATCTTTTTGTTAAACTTCCTTGTTATGCCTTGAAAAATCTTTCCCTTTCTCTAGCCTTTGGCTGCTTTATCCATGAATCGTTCAATAAGGCCAATTAGAGCTTTCCAATGTACTGAGATGGATTTTGTTTCTTTCAACACCACACAGTTACATGAATAGGGTACATGGTTGTCTTCTCATTAGCCCCACACACCTAACCTGGGGGTGGAAGAGTGAAGCTCCCTTTCCCTTCCTTCCCCTCCCTTCCTTCTCTCTCCTTCCCTCCTCCTCCCTCCTACCCTACTCCTTCACTTACTGTGTTAGTGCAAGTTGAGGCCAAAACCGATAAGTCAGAGTTTGGAATGGAGAAAGGTTTACTGCAAGGCCAAGCAGGGAGACGGGCGGCTCATGCCCCCTAAAACCCCTGAGTTCCCAGAAGTGTTTCAGCAAAACATTTTTAAAGGGCAGAAGAAGGAAGGGGGTGGCAGGGTATGTGATGAGCTCAGGCACAATTCTCTGGTTGGCTGATGGTGAGCTGTCACAGGGGTTGACGTTATCAATCCTTAGGTGCCAGGAGGTCTGGTTGCTACTTGCTTATGATCATCAAGTGGTTAACATTTGGTGGGGGGTTTTCACACCTGTCAGTGTGTTTCAGATATTGTTATCTGGGTACTTCAGAGAAGAGCTGAAGCAGAGGAAGGATACAGGGGAAGGGCCTGCCCTGGGAAGGCCCCATAGGGTCCCACTTGGCGACAACTGAACAACTATAGGTGTTGGGCAAAAGATACACCGATGTGGTTAGTCTATGTGTCAGCTGTGTTGGGCTAACAAAGCTGACTCCAGTGTTTGTTAAAACCCCAGTTCACATATCACTGCGAAGGTATTTGGTAGATGAGATCAACATTTAAATCAGTAGGCTCTGAGCAAAGCAGATTACCTAATATAATGTGAGTGGCCCTCATCCAATCAGCTGAAGACTTTAAGAGAAAAGACTGATCTCTTAGGAAGAAGGAATTCTGCAACATCAATTATTCCTGAGTCCCCGGCCTGCCCTTCAGAATTGCCAGCCTTCACAATCATGCGTGTGTGTTCAGTCACTCAGTCGTGTCCAACTCTTTGAGACTCTATGGACTGTAGCCCTCCAGGCTCCTCTGTCCATGGGATTGTCCAGGTAAGAATACTGGAGTGGGTTGCCATTTCTTCCTCCAGGGGATCTTCCCAACCCAGGGACTGAACTCACGTCTCCTATGTCTCCTACTTTGCAGGCAGAATCTTTACCCACTGAGCCATCAAGGAAGCCTCTGTTTCTCTGAAACAGCCTAATGCAAGAATAAATTTAGTTCTATTAAAAAGCATCTATTGACAACCTGCTTTTCATCAGGAATGATGCCTGGTCTCTGTGCCTCTCCTCAGCCAGGGAGGACAGGCATGTGTGGCCCCTGTAGACTATGCAATGGGGCACAGAAGGTGTGTGTGCAGGGCACCCAGCAGTGACAAGGTTGACTTGATGGGAGAAGGCTTTTTGGAAAGTGATGACTGAGGCTGAGTCCTTATATAAAAACACTCAGTGGGGAATCCATACCTACAGGTGAAAGAATGAATGAGGACTGAGGGAACATAGTGGGTTGGGAGCTGAACCTGGACCCCAGAGGATCCAAGTTGGTTGGGACTGACTGAGGGGTGGGGTGGGGTCATAGATGTGCCAATCAGCAAAGGGCAAGCCCTGGAAATGAACTTCATTCCCAAGGTGAAAGACAGGATGAAAAGAAAATGGGCAGGCATAGGATGGCTCCAGCAAGTCAATAGCTATGGAGAAAGGAACAGGTCTACAGGCCCAAGTGGTCCCCAACCTTCTTGGCATCAGGGACTGGTTATGTGGAAGACAATTTTTCCATGCACCAGGTGGCATGGGGAGATGGTTTGGGGATTATTCAAGGGCATTATATTTATTGTGCATATTTTCCTGGTGGCTCAGATGGTAAAAAACCTGCCTGCAATGCAGGAGACCTGGGTTTGATCACTGGGTCAGGAAGATTCCCTGGAGAAGGCAATCGCTACACACCCCATCATTCTTGCTTGGAGAATTCCGTGGACAGAGGAGACTGCCGGGCTACAGTCCATAATTCACAAAGAGATGGAAATGACTGAGCAACTAACACTTTCACTTCACTTTCTTATTTCTATTATTATTACATCAGCTCCACCTCAGATCATTAGGCATTAGATCCTGGAGGACTGCTGCTGCAGTGGACTCAGGAATGGAGCCACTCTAAGGCTCAGGTCCCTGAAGTGAGAACTAGAGCAATGGGAATGGGGGCCACAGGTCAGAGGCAGGTCACAGGCCCTGCAAGATGAGGCATGCTTTCTGGAGTCCAGACTAGGGTTCTAGTTTAGTTTTTTGAATCTACTATCCTTTGGAACTCCCTGGTGGCTCAGATGGTAAAGCATCTGTCTGCAGTGCAGGAGACCAGTGTTCGATCCCTGGGTTGAGAAGATCCCCTAGAGAAGGAAATGGCAATGCACTCCAGTACTCTTGCCTAGAAAATCCCATGGGCAGAGGAGCCTGGTAGGCTACAGCCCTTGGGGTCTCAAAGAGTCAGACATGACTGAGCGACTTCACTTACCCACTCACTCACCCTTTGAGCACAGCACTCTCTTTCCTAAGTTCCTATGAAAATTGTGGCCTTTCTAGCATTTACTATTATACAAAGTGGGCACAGACTTCACTCAAGTCGGTGTAAGACAAAAGAGGTCCCACTGCTGCTGCTGTTTAGTCGCTCCATCGTGTCCGACTCTTTTTAACCCCATGACCTATAACCCACCAGACTCCTCTGTCCATGGGATTTCCAAGCAAGAATACTGGAAAGGGTTGCCATTTCTTTCTCCAAGGAGTCTTCCCACCCCTAGGGGATCAAACTCGCATTTCTTATATTGGCAGGTGGATTCTTTACCACTGAGCCACCTGGGAAGCCCTGAAAAGAGGTCCCTTCTTAAGCAAAAAGAGTTTTGATCAGCTTAAAGAAATTCTTAGAGGAACGAAGGGGAACCAGAAGATGTTTAGGAGTTTTATGATGGGATTCCCATGTGTCATCACTTAACCTCTGATTCTAGAACCTCCCCCAGAGCTGTCCCAGGAAATACATTATCCATGTGCTACTTCTCACCACTCATGTCTGCCATCTGCTTTGCTGGAACTCAGGGTCCTCATGGCAAGGATGTCTGGGACACTCAGTGTTAGCTTTCCAGTCACCGTAAGTCACCAGTCATAGGGTCGCAAAAAGTTGGACGGGACTAGCATGCAGGTAGGCATTACACGTAAGCGCTACAAATACCTGCTCAACATAAGTCCTTTCTTAGCAAAAGAGGCACCTTACATCACACTTGCAAAGTAGATTAATACTGTTTCACATGTGCGTACCTAATGTGCTCAACCAGTATCTCCTACAGACTGTTTCCAGGAGGAATTCTAGAAAAACTACAAGGAGAATCTTAATAGAAATGAAGCTTCCTGCCAAGTACAGCAGGAATATGTGCCATTAAAGCAGGGAAAACTTTTGTTCCTAATTCCAAACCACTTTCATTATCTTCACTGATTATAAGTTCTCATTTTCTTTAAAATATAAAATTATAATACTACATAGACCTAGTGATTTAGTTATCACCAGAGAATTATTTCTATAAATTTCTACAGTTTTGCTTGGCTTTGTGTCTAGATGCTCCAGGATTTATTTATTCTGGGAAAAGTCTCTTGAAGCTAAGAGACTTTGGATTGTATTGAAGTACAATTGAATGTCACAAAGTTTGTGTCCTCACTGTGGTGGACATGCCTACACACTTTCCTGGTGGAAATGGAACTCAGTCCATTCCAGTAAACGTGGGCAGGGGGTGTCAATCACGTGCCCCATTTTCCCCACATCAGGTGCGGCCTTAGGCCTGGGCTGCCTTAGTTGGGTTCTCTTTAGGAATTGACTGGCTATTTGGAGAGACAGAGTTTAGCTTTTCCTTTTGGATGTCATTACTTGTAAACAATATCAGCCTGAACTTGCCACTGGCCATTTTGCTCTCAAGTAGAGAGAGCTTGCCTGAGATGGATGTAACAGAGAAAAAGGTGGATGCAAAGATGGAGGGGATAGGTCCTTATATTCCATGTGAAGCCCTAGGGCCAGCCATGCCTGGACCCAGACCTGTGGCTTTGGTTCTCAGCTATGTGAATAGCCAATGAGTCATTTCCAGTTTTCCTTTGCTTAAGTTACTTGTCTTTTTTTTAAGCGTAATAATTTTTTAATTAAAAAATTAAATTCTTAGTTCTCCAACCAGAGATTGAACCTGGGCCCTTGGCAGTGAAAGTGCAAAATCCTAACCACTGGACTGCCAGGGAATTCCCCATATACATAAAAAAAAATTTTTTTTAATTGTGGTAAGATACACATAACCTAAAATTTACAATCTTAATAATTTTTAAGTGTACAGTTCAGTGATATTAAGTACATTCTCATTATTGTGCAACCATCATTACCATCCATCTCCAGAACCTTCTCATTTTTCCAAACTGAAACTCTGTCCTCATTAAACATTAATTCCCATCTCTGCTCCCCCTAGCCCCTGGCACCCACCAGTATACTTTCCGTCTTTACAAATTTGGCTATTCTAGAAACCTCATACAGTCAAAATAGTCAAATTTGTAAAGACGGAAAGTATACTGGTGGGTAGAAACCTCATATGGTGAACTTCCCTGGTGGCTCAGAGGTTAAAGCGTCTGCTTCCAATGCGGGAGACCTGGGTTTGATCCCTGGGTCAGAAAGATCCCCTGGATTTTTCCTTTTGGATGTCATTACTTGTAAACAATATCAGCCTGAACTTGCCACTGGCCATTTTGCTCTCAAGTAGAGAGAGCTTGCCTGAGATGGATGTAACAGAGAAAAAGGTGGATGCAAAGATGGAGGGGATAGGTCCTTATATTCCATGTGAAGCCCTAGGGCCAGCCATGCCTGGACCCAGACCTGTGGCTTTGGTTCTCAGCTATGTGAATAGCCAATGAGTCATTTCCAGTTTTCCTTTGCTTAAGTTACTTGTCTTTTTTTTAAGCGTAATAATTTTTTAATTAAAAAATTAAATTCTTAGTTCTCCAACCAGAGATTGAACCTGGGCCCTTGGCAGTGAAAGTGCAAAATCCTAACCACTGGACTGCCAGGGAATTCCCCATATACATAAAAAAAAATTTTTTTTAATTGTGGTAAGATACACATAACCTAAAATTTCAATCTTAATAATTTTTAAGTGTACAGTTCAGTGATATTAAGTACATTCTCATTATTGTGCAACCATCATTACCATCCATCTCCAGAACCTTCTCATTTTTCCAAACTGAAACTCTGTCCTCATTAAACATTAATTCCCATCTCTGCTCCCCCTAGCCCCTGGCACCCACCAGTATACTTTCCGTCTTTACAAATTTGGCTATTCTAGAAACCTCATACAGTCAAAATAGTCAAATTTGTAAAGACGGAAAGTATACTGGTGGGTAGAAACCTCATATGGTGAACTTCCCTGGTGGCTCAGAGGTTAAAGCGTCTGCTTCCAATGCGGGAGACCTGGGTTTGATCCCTGGGTCAGAAAGATCCCCTGGAGAAGAAAATGGCAACCCACTCCAGTATTCTTGCTTGCAGAATCTCATGGACTGAGGAGCCTGGTGGGCTGCAGTCCATGGGGTCACAAAGAGTCAGACACGGCTGAGTGACTTTACTTACTTACTTACTTAGAAACCTCATATAAGGGGAATCATAGTGTTTGCCCTTTCGTGATGAGCATTTCATTTAGCATAACGTCCTTAAGGTTTACCTATGTGTCAGTTTTCATTTCATTTTAAGGCTGAATAATATACCATTGTAGAGATAGAGGCTTCCCAGGTGGCTCAGTGAAAAAATCTGCCTGCCAAAGCGGGAGATGCAGGAGACATGGATTCGATCCCTGAATTGGGAAGATTCCCTGGAGTAGGAAATGGCAAGCCACTCTAGTATTCTTGTGTGGAAAATCCCATGGGCAGAGGAACCTGGCAGGCGGCAGTCCATCGAGTCTTAAAGAGCAGGACACCACTCAGAGACTGAGGGTGCACCCAGGCATGGATAAATCACACTTTCTTTATTCATGCATCCATTGATGAGTACTTGGGTTGCTTCCACGTTTTGGTTATTGTGAACAATGTGCTAAGACAATCAGTGTATTTAAACTTTTTAGTTTTAAGAAATTGTAGATTTACTTACAGTTGTAAAAAATAATACAGGAGATCCCGTGTACCCTTTACCCAGTTTTCCCAAAGGTGACATCTTTCAAAACTATAGTACAATGTCACAGACAGACAGAATATTGACTCTGATTTAATCCACAAATCTTTATTCAGATTTCCTGTTTTACACATGCTCATTTGTGTGTGTGTATGTGTCATTCTATGCAGCTTTATCACATGTGCAGGTTTGTGTATCTGTACCACAGTCAACATAAAATAGCACGTAAAGCACTGATCACCTTAAACTGGTTTTGCCTCCTTAAAACAGATGGTTTTACTAATCAGCTTCCCTGGTGGCTCAGAGGTTTAAAGCGTCTGCCTGGAGTGTGGGATACCTGGGTTCAATCCCTGGGTTGGGAAGATCCTCTGCAGAAGGAAATAGCAACCCACTCCAGTGCTCCATGGAAAATTCCATGGACTGAGGAGCCTGGTGGGCTTCAGTCCATGGGGTCGCAAAGAGTCGGATATGACTGAGCGACTTCACCTTCACCTTTACTAATCAGATCTCTTATTTTACAGAGACAGCACTGTGTATGTGCAAGACAGGTATCCATGTCTCCCAAATGACCCTGGCACCAAGAATTAGGAACATAAAGAATAGAAACATTGTCACTGCAGCCGTTTATGAAGCTAGAATTCCTTCAATAAGAAAAATCTGGCTTCCGGCAGCAAGAGTGGCTGATCTGGATTGATTTGAGACTAGCCAATCAGATTCCAATCCCCTTAAATTTCACCCTGAATCCTGTATGGAGGAGACAGCCTTGAGAGCCAAGCCTCCTGTCTCCTTGCTGTTTGACCTTATGATAAAGCTCTTTTCTCAAAAGCCAGTGCTGTAGTACCATCTTCTATGTGCCTCGGGTAGCCAGCCCTTGTCTGGCAACAAAGATACCAACCAGTTCCACCAGGATCCCTAGTGTTGTTATATCACAGCTGTTCCCTGTAGAGTGGCTGATCTGGATTGATTTGAGACTAGCCAATCAGATTCCAATCCCCTTAAATTTCACCCTGAATCCTGTATGGAGGAGACAGCCTTGAGAGTCAAGCCTCCTGTCTCCTTGCTGTTTGACCTTATGATAAAGCTCTTTTCTCAAAAGCCAGTGCTGTAGTACCATCTTCTATGTGCCTCGGGTAGCCAGCCCTTGTTTGGTAACAAAGATACCAACCAGTTCCACCAGGATCCCTAGTGTTGTTATATCACAGCTGTTCCCTGTCTACCTCCCTCTTCTCACCATTCTTAATACGTGGTGGCTACTAACCTGTTCTTCACTTCTGTAATTTTGCCACTTCAAGAATGTGATGAGAATGGAATCATGTGGCTATATAAGCTTTTAGGACTGGCTTTTTTTTTTTTTTTAATACAATTCTCTAGTGATTCATCCAAGTTGTCACTTGCATCAATATCTCATTTTATAAAAGTTATTGAGTAGATTACACACACCACAGTTTAAGAACACCTAGACGCTTTCCAATTTTAGCTATTACTAATAACACTGATTGGAGAAGGCAATGACACCCCACTCCAGTACTCTTGCCTGGAAAATCCAATGGACAGAGGAGCCTGGTGGGCTGCAGTCCACGGGGTCGCTAAGAATCGGACACGACTGAGCGACTTCACTTTCACTTTTCACTTTCATGCATTGGAGAAGGAAATGGCAACTCACTCCAGGGTTCTTGCCTGGGGAATCCCAGGGACGGGGGAGCCTGGTGGGCTGCCGTCTCTGGGGTCGCATAGAGTCAGACATGACTGAAGTGACTTAGCAGCAGCAGCAGCAGCAGCAATAACACTGATATAAATATGAGATGTGCTCTGCTTAGTTGCTCAGTCGTGTTTGACTCTTTGTGAGCCCCCAGGCTCCTCTGTCCATAGGGTTTCTCCAGGCAAGAACACTGAAGTGGGTTGCCATACCTTCCTTCAGGGGTCTTCCTGACCTAGGGATCCAACCCAGGTCTCCTGCATTGCAGGCAGATTCTTTACCATCTAAGCCACCAGATACAGGGTTTAAATTTTTTATAATTTATTTGTTTATGCATTTGTTCTGGCTGCACTGGGTCCTCTTTGCTTTGTGTGGGCTTTCCCTGGTTGTAGTGAGCTACTCTTCATAGTGGTGCAGAGACTTCTCATCACAGTGGCTTCTCTTGCTGTGGAGCCCAGGCTCCAATGTGTGGACTTCAGTAGTTACAGCACAGGCTTGGTGGCTGTGACTCTCAGGTTCTAGATGGCGGGCTCAGTAGTTGGGGCAGGTGTTGTGAGACATGTGGAATCTTCCTGGACAAGGGATCAAACCGGTGTTCCCTGTATTGGAAGCCTAGAGTCCTCATCACTGAACCACTAGAAAAGTCCTAGTATGCAGGCTTTAATGCGAACACACGTTTTCATTTCTCTGTGATTAATGTCCAAGAGGATAAGATTATGGGTCGTATGGTAATTGTAAGTTTAAATTGCCAAACCATTTACCAGTGTGGCTAATCCATTTTGTGTTCCCACCAGCAATGTATGAGTGACTCAGTTTCTCTGCATCTTTGCCAGCAGATAGTGTGGTCATTAATTTTTATTTTGATAAATGTGTGATGATATCTCATTGAAGTTTTATTTTGTATTTTCCTACTGAGTAATAAAATTGAACATCTTTTCATATACTTATCGGCCATCTGTTTATCCTCTTCTGTGAAATGTCTGTCTTCTGTCCATTTTCTAATTGAAAAAATTTTTTTTAAATTGTTGACTTGTGAGTTGAGTTACATATTCTAGATACTAGTCTTTGGTCAGATATGCGGTTGGAAAATATTTTCTACCAGCAATGTATGAGTGACTCAGTTTCTCTGCATCTTTGCCAGCAGATAGTGTGGTCATTAATTTTTATTTTGATAAATGTGTGATGATATCTCATTGAAGTTTTATTTTGTATTTTCCTACTGAGTAATAAAATTGAACATCTTTTCATATACTTATCGGCCATCTGTTTATCCTCTTCTGTGAAATGTCTGTCTTCTGTCCATTTTCTAATTGAAAAATTTTTTTTTAAATTGTTGACTTGTGAGTTGAGTTATATATTCTAGATACTAGTCTTTGGTCAGATATGCGGTTGGAAAATATTTTCTTCTAGTCTGTAGCTTACTTTTTCACCCTTTTAACAGGGTCCTTAATAGATCAAATTTTTTTTAGATGAAGATCAATGTAATGATATGTCAATGTACTCTTTTGAGAATTTCACACTTGGTGTCAAGTCTAAAACCTCTTTATCTGGTCCTGGATCCCAAGTGTTCTCCTCTGTTGGTTTTTCATTTTGTTTTCTTTCGTTTTGGCCATGCCACATGGCCTAGTGCTATTTTGGTCCCCTGACCAGGGATAGAACCTCCTGCAGTAGAAGCACTGTGTCTTAACCACTAAACTGTCAGGGAATTATCTCTTCTGTGTTTTTTCATAAAAGTTTTACATTTTTATGTTTTAAATTTAAGTTCATGATCCATTTGACCCATTTAACTTAATCATGGTTTGCTATTGTTCATTCGCCAAGTCCTGTCTGACTTTGCAGCCCCATGGACTGTAGCCTGCCAGTCTTCTCTGTCCATGGAAAACTTCAGGCAAGAATACTGGAGCCATTCCCTTCTCCAGGAGATCTTCCCAACCCAGGGATCGAACCCAGGTCTCCTGCATTGCAGGCTTTTTTTTTTTAACCATCTGAGCTACCAAGGAAGGCTGATTTAGGGATAATTGGCATTTTTACCATTTTGAGTCTCTCAGTCTATGAACACGGCACATGTGCAAATGTGCGCAGCTGCTAAGTCGTGTCTGAACATGGTGTGCCCTCCCACTTATTTAGGTCTTCTTTGCTTTTCAAGCTAGTTTTGATTCCTGTTTCAGGCCCTGGAACAGAACTTCTGACTAATTTAAACATACATATGCCTATGAATGTATCCTTGCTCTATTTTATTACTTTAATTTATTAGGGAGAGGAAAATATAATATTTTAAAGCTTAAAAAGCTATGGAATGTTTACCCTGTTTAGCAAATAAATTTGCATGAAAAATGAAAGTGAAAGTTGCTCAGTTGTGTCTGACCTTTTGTGACCCCCATGGACTATACAATCCATGGAATTCTCTAGGCAGAATACTGGAGTGGGTGGCCTTTCCCTTCTCCAAGGGATCTTCCCAACCCAGAGACTGAACTCAGGTTTCCTGGCATTGCAGGCAGATTTTTTACCAGCTGAGCCACAAGGGAAGCCCATAAATTTGAATACTTTAAGGCTATTCCCTAAGGAAACTTGTTATAATCAAGTCGACAAAATCCTAGTAAAAGGTCTTTTTCAGAATGAAAATTCTTATCAACAAAAAAGAGACATGTGTCCATCACCAGTGTCTTTCCTGTGCAGAGACCTGTGTACAACATTGACTCATTTCCTTCATTTGAGATGAGAAGGATGCGTGTAATGAAGTGGGATAACATTTGGTCGACACATCTGGGGACATGAGTTTCTTCCCTGAAGCTCTCTCTGCTCCTCTCATCCTGGACTGGTTCTTCCCGGAGGGTTGGGTTTTTTTCCTCCAAAAAGCAATAAATGTGTGAAGCGATACAGATAGATAGTTCAGTGTCCCTCACTGTTCTCCTCTTCCAGAAATGTGATGTCTTTTCTTCTGACACCAGATAGGGGATGCTTCCTGACCAGTTTTCCAATTCTGACACCAGTCCTGCTATCCACTCGGTGCTGACACCAACTGTCATCTCAGATGACTGTCACCTGAGTTTCTGATCCACCAGCTATAAATAGAAAGCTCCCCTGTCCCCTTCCTTTGGTTCGATAATTCACTGGAAAGACCTGCAGATCTTATTTTACTTACATTCTCTGATTTGCTGTAAAGAATACAACCCAGAACAGCCACAGGGAAGAGATGCTTAGGACAAGATAAGGAAGGAGAGGTGCAGAACTGCCACCTCTGATGTGTCCACCAACCTGCAAGGGATCGAATTATTGTTCAAGAATTTTTATAGCCCAATTTCCAGCTATCCCTCCCTATCTGGAAGTCTGGAAAAGCCCCCACCCTTTAATCTCGGGTTTGGCCTTTCTGGTGTTGAGCCCCTTCCAGAGACCCCGCTCTGAGTCATCCCATTAAAACAAACTCACTGGGGCTGTTCATGAATAATAATGGACAGTCCTATCACTAAGGAAATCACTAAGGATTTTAAGAGCTCTGACAAGGACTAGGGACAAAGACCAAATACATAGGGCACTCTGGTTGGACTAATCCTTTAAAAGTTCTTTTTGAACTTTATGTTTCTTTGATAATTCTTCTCTTCTTCCCTCACTTCCAAATTCTGTTCTCCACTTCCTGTCTCTGTCTGCTTGTTTCTTCCTGCTAAGGTTGGTGGAAGGATGCATGGAGTAAGGGAAAAGGAGGACTAAATAAAGGGGAGAAAAATAGATGGTAGACTTGAAAATTAACATGGGGGAGAGTTCAACTCAGTATCTGAAGCCTAGACTGTTCCTGGAAGAAAGCAGGTAAGGGTTGGTGCCTCTGGAGTGGGATGCTGAGGGATGCAACATGTAATTCATGATTAATTTTTCAAATCCTTGTGTTGCACTCAGTTCAGTTCAGTTCAGTCGCTCAGTCGTGTCCAACTCTTTGTGACCCCATGAATCGCAGCACGCCAGTCCTCCCTGTCCATCACCAACTCCCGGAGTTCACTCAGACTCACGTCTATCGAGTCAGTGATGCCATCCAGCCATCTCATCCTCGGTAGTCCCCTTCTCCTCCTGCCCCCAATCTCTTCCAGCATTGGAGTGCTAATTAAAAAATCTTTTCTGTTTGTGCCTCAGCTAAAGAAGACTGTAACGTCTAAATTAACATTGTTAAAAAACAAAATTCAACTGAGTTAATTTGAATATCTTTGTTAGGCAATTCATGAATTGGGCAGCATCTCATCTATTAATAGCAACTAGAAGGGTGCTTGTGTTACCAAAAGTGGAGTCCGGCTGCTTGTGGCTCAAAGGCCAATAAAGAGGACAGGTTGGTAGAAAGGAAAGTTTGCTTTAATTTG
Source organism: Aepyceros melampus (assembly GCA_006408695.1). Lineage (NCBI taxonomy): Eukaryota > Metazoa > Chordata > Mammalia > Artiodactyla > Bovidae > Aepyceros > Aepyceros melampus. Next base: position 249,784 of record SJXQ01008614.1, on the reverse strand, counting down.
GATGCTGGCAACCGGAGGAAGGGCAGCTATCTACCCAAAATCTGACTCCCTGTACCCCACCTCCCTGCCCTGCTGGCAAGCAGGGGGTAAAAGCTTTTATAGACAGAGAGAGGAGGCTACATGCAGAAACAGCACAGTCCAGTTCTGATAGTCATCTTGAACTTGGTCATGCGGTGGTCTGACCAGCATTACCTTGATTGTTTTAGGTACAGTCAACCTTCAACTCCAAGGTTAATTTGTTTCCACTTCTTGAGGCCTCTCGGCATTGTGGCAGCTTACGTGATGGCTATAGTCTGGTCATCACGTAGTTAACTTCTTCCAGCTGGTGAGGGTTTCAGCATCTACAAGACAGCTCACAGGACATGGCTCAGCTCACAGCTCATGGCTTATCTACAGCCCTTGAGAAGGAACTAAGTGTCCTTGACTATGCTTGCATGTGTGCGTGCTAAGTAGCTCCAGTCGTGTCTGACTATTTGCGACCCCACGGACTGTAGCCCACCAGGCTCCTCCGTCCATGAGATTCTCCAGGAAAGAATCCTGGAATGGGTTGCCATGCCCTCCTCCAGGGGATCTTCCTGACCCAGGGATCAAACCCTTGTCTCATGTCTCCTGCATTGGCAGTTGGATTCTTTACCACTAGCGCTCCCAGGAAGCCCTTGGCTATGCTTATTTGATTTTCTTCGACTGTTTTCCTTTGTTTTTGCTTGTTCTCACTTCTCCGACTGAAGTATTTTTTGAATAAAATTTTTCCACGAGACAAAAGGCAGACAGAGGACGTAGGGTAGAGGGGCAAGGTCCATAGAGTCCTGCTCTGTTTCACTTGGAAAGGTTGTAAAAATATGGAAGCTTGGACTTCCCTGGTGGTCCGGTGGTTAAGAGTTCACTTGCCAATGCAAGGGCCGTGAGTTCAGTCCCTGGTCCCGGAAGATTCCACATGCCATGGGGCAACTCAGCCCGTATGCCGCAACTATTGAGCCTGCATGGTGAGCCTGAGTGTGGCAACTGCTGCAGCCTGCATGCCTTAGGGCCTGTGCTCTGCAACAGGAGAAGTCACTGCAATGAGAAGCCTGGGCATTGCAACTGGAGAAAGCCCTCCTGAAACAATGAAGACTCAGCACAGCCAAAAAAAGGTTAAAAGCAAATTTTTTTTTGGAAAAGAAAGATTTTTTTATATGAAGATGGTTTGGGCAAGGGAGCTATTAGCAAAAGAAAAGAAAGGATTATTTTTAGGCCAGGACATTTTCTTGACAGATTTCCTTATTGGTGCTGATTAGAAAATTCCAAACTGCTTGATTACGATTACATTTCTGGAAGAGGCTAAAACTGCAATTAGGTCAGGTATTAAATCTAGGTTTGGTATCATGAGTATAAGTGATGAGTTTTAGTATAAGGGATGCCATTTTGGGACAAGGTTTTCTTTTCAACAATTCAGAGGAAAAGGAATATTGAGAAAATGTTAACTTAATGGAAAGTAAACATAAAACTAAATCAGATGAAATAAATAATCTATAATCCAATAAATGAAAATGAATTATATTAGAAAATTCCAAACTGCTTGATTACGATTACATTTCTGGAAGAGGCTAAAACTGCAATTAGGTCAGGTATTAAATCTAGGTTTGGTATCATGAGTATAAGTGATGAGTTTTAGTATAAGGGATGCCATTTTGGGACAAGGTTTTCTTTTCAACAATTCAGAGGAAATGGAATATTGAGAAAATGTTAACTTAATGGAAAGTAAACATAAAACTAAATCAGATGAAATAAATAATCTATAATCCAATAAATGAAAACGAATTAAACATATCCAATGCAAAGAAAAAGTTCATTTGGAATAGCACAAAACAACTGATCTCTAAGACTTATAAGACAGACACCTAAGACATAATCAAGAAATGTTGACAGTGATATGTGACTGTGAAATAGTAGCCAAAAGAGATTATGGTATAGCAGTATGAATGTAAGATAAACTAAACTCTGAAAATTTAAGTATTAAAAGGGTCCTTATTGATGGTAAAAGAATAATTATCAGGAAGATATAGCAATTTTAAAAGAACGAGGTCTATGTTGACCTTAAACCAAGAGACTTTCAGGTTTTTTCTCCAGAAAAAAAATAAACTGATTTATTTGGAATCAGCAAAGAATTGCACTTGGGAATCTGCAACCATGGGAAGCAATGTGGAAGTCTTCAAGCAACAAGAAGACTTTTAAAGAGGGGGAAAGGAAGTTAAGAGGGCCATAGTAAAACAAGAGTCCATCGGAGGAACTGAGAGTGTGGTGCTTTTCCTTTGGCTGAACTGAGGTCTTGCCAGGCTAGAAGGCAAGGTCTTCCTCTCAGGCTCTCCTATCATCGTGGGGTGTGAGAGCTCCCCCTGCTGGTCTCCTGACTCTTGTTTCAGTTGAGGTTTCTCTTTATTAATTTTTATACATAATGACTTTTCTTTGACATATTATAAAGCAAAAATCTCCAAGGATAGGGGCTGATTTTAATACATCTCTTCCAGAAATGAACAGATCAGTCAGGCAAATATTTAGTAAAGATATGAAATATTTGAAGAACAACAACAAAAAAAAACTGGAAATAAAATAAAGCACATTCTCAGGACCTTGTGCCAAATGAATAATAATAACTGCTAACATTTGTGAAGTGTTTACCATGTGCCCAGCAGTGATCTGAGTGCTTTAAATGACTAACTCTTGCTAATTTAGGACATGAGGAAACTGAGGCAGAGAGGAACTGAGTAACTGACCAAGGATTACTCAGCCATTAAGAGGCACAGCTGGATCCGAGCTTACCTGAAGCTGGATCCCAAACTCTTCTGTACTTGACAAGAGGTTGGAAAACTTTCACTACAAAAGGCCAGTCAATATCCTTTACTACAAAAGGACAGTCAATATTTGGGTTCTCCTGGCCACAAAGTCTCTATCACAACTACTCAACTGTTCAGCCTTGGTGCAAAAGAGACAATTTGTAAATAAGGTACAGGGTCATATTGCAGTAGACCTTTATTTACAAGATCGAGGCAAGTGACTATACTTAGGCTATTGGCTGTAGTCCACCAACTACTGTATTAAACTCTATTGTGTTTGTACTGTCTTTTGCTTACGTAAAAGTGTTATGAAAACTGGGAGCATGTCGGGCCACAGGGAGGGACAAACATCACCACATTCCCAGACCACAACCTAACATTGTGCTATGTGTGAATTCCTGTATAAAGCTGTGTGGATCTGCTTTCATTTCTCTTGCGTGAATACCTAGAGGTGAAATTGCTGGGTCGCATGGCGGATGCATGTTACACTTCCTAATCAAATGCCAAGCTGTTTTCACAAGTGGTTATCCCATTTCACATCTCACCAGCAGCATGTGAGAGTTCCAATAACTGCACGTTTTCACAAGCACTTGGTATGATCAGTCTTTTAACTTTAGACATTTGAATAGGTGTGTGGTGACATCTTCCTTCATGGAGCACAGCCTTGTCATGGTGAAAGGGCTTGTGTAACTCAGTGAAGCTATGAGCCATGCTGCGGAGGGCTACGCAAGATGGATGGGTCACAGTGATCCACTGGAGGAGGAAATTGCAACTCACTCCAGCATTCTTGCCTGGAGAACCCCACAGACAGCACAAAAAGACAAAAAGACAAAAAGACATGACAACGGAAGATGAACCCCCCAGGTTGGAAGGTGTCCAATATGCTACTGGGAAAGAGCAGAGGGCAAGTACAAATAGTTCTAGAAAGAATGAAGTGGCTGGGTCAAAGCAGAAGTAACACTTGGCTATGTCTGATGGTGAAAGTAAAGCCTGATGCTGTAAAGAACAATATTGCATAGGAACCTGGAATGCTGGGTCCATGAATCAAGGTAAATTAGAGGTGGTCAAGCAGGAGATGGCAAGACTGAACAAGGGCTTCCCTGATAGCTCAGTTGGTAAAGAATCTACCTGCAATGCAGGAGACCTCGGTTCAATTCCTGTGTTGGGAAGATCCGCTGAAGAAGGGATAGGCTACCCACTCCATTATTCTTGGGCTTCCTTTGTGGCTCAGCTGGTAAAGAATCTGCCTGCAATGTGGGAGACCTGGGTTCAATCCCTGGGTTGGGAAGATCCCCTGGAGAAGAGAAAGGCTACTCACTCCAGTATTCTGGCCTGAAGAATTCCATGGAGAATGTAGAAGTTCATGGGACCACAGAGTCAGACACAACAGAGCAACTTCCACTAAAACTAAATCTTAGAAACTAGTGAACTAAAAGGGATGAGAATGGGTGAATATAATTCAGATGACCATTTATCTACTGCTTTGGGCAAGAATCCCTTAGAAGAAATGGAGTAACCCTCAGAGTCAACAAAAGAGTCTGAAATGCAGTATTTGGGTGCAATCTCAAAAATGATAGAATGATCTCGTTTCACTTCCAAGGCAAACCATTCAGCATCACAGTAATCCAAGTCTATGCCCCAACCACTGCTGATGCTGACGAAGCTGAAGTTGAACAGTTCCATGAAGACCTATAAGACCTTTCAGAACTAACACCAAAAAAAGATGTCCTTTTCATCACAGGAGATTGGAATGAAAAGTAGAAATCTAAGAGATACCCAAAATAACAGGCAAGTATGACCTTAGAGTACAAAATGAAGAGGGCAAAGGTTAACAGAGTTTTGTCAAAAACAAAAACAAAAACAAAAAAAAACCGCTGGTCATAGCAAACACACTTTTCCAGCAACCCAAGAGATGACTTTTCACACAGACATCACCAGATGGTCAATACTGAAATCAGATTGATTATATTCTTTGCAACTGAAGATGGAGAAGCTCTATACAGTCAGCAAAAACAAGACCTGGAGCTGACTGTGGCTCAGATCATGGGCTCCTTATTGTAAATTTCAGGCTTAAATTGAAGAAAGCAGGGGAAATCATTAGGTTATTCAGGTATAACCTAAATCAAGTACCTTATAACTGTACAGTAGAAGTGACAAATAGATTCAAGGGATTAGATCTGGTAGACAGACTGCCTGAAGATGGATGGAGGATCGTAACGTTGTACAGGAGGTAGTGACCAAAACCATCCCAAAGAAAAAGAAATACAAGAGGTAAAGCGGTTGTCTGAGGAATCTTTATAAAAAACAGGAAAGAAGAGGAGCAAAAAAGCAAGGGAGAAAGGGAAAGATACATCAAACAATGCTGAGTTCCAGAGACTAGCAAGAAGAGAAAAGAAGTCTTTCTTAAATGAACAATACAAGGAAATAGAGGAGAACAACAGAATGGGAAAGACTAGGATCTTTCTTCAAGAAAATGGAGATATCAAGGGAACTTTTCATACAAGGATGGGCATGAAAAAGGACAGAAACTATAAGGACCTAACACAAGCAGAAGAGATTAAGAGAAGATGGTAAGAATACACAGAAGAACCATACAAGAAAGGTCTTAATGACCCAGATGCCCACTATGGTGTGGTTATTTAGAGCTGAATATCCTGGAGTTGGAGGTCAGGTGGACCTTAAGAAATATTACTACAGACAAAGCTAGTGGAGGTGATGGAATTCCAGCTGAGCTATTTCAAAAACTAAGAGATGATGCTGTTAAGGTGCTGCACTCAATATGTCAGCAAATTTGGAAAACTCATCAGTGGCCACAGGACTGGAAAAGATCACTTATCATTCCAAGTCCGAAGAAGGACAATGCCAGAGAATGATCAAACTATCACACAATTGTACTCATTTCACATGCTAGCAAGGTAATGCAGAATATCCTTCAAACTAGGCTTCAGCAGTACATGAACAGAGGACTTCCTTCTGTACAAGCTGGGTTTAGAAAAGGCAGAAGAACCAGAAATCAAATTGCCAATATTCATTGGATCATGGAGAAAGCAAAGGATTTCCAAAAAATATATACTTCTGTTTCCTTGACTATGCTAAAGTCTCTGACTGTACCAGTCACGACAAACTGTGGAAAATTATTTGGGAATACCAGGCCACTTTACCTTCCTCCTGAGAGACCTGTATGCAGGTCAAGAAGCAACAGTTAGAACCAGACATGGAACAACTGACTGATTCCGAATTGGGAAAGGAGTACAACAAGACTGTATATTATCACTGCAGATGATGACTGCAGCCATGAAATTAAAAGACGCTTACTCTTGGAAGGAAAGCTACGACAAACCTAAATAGCATATTAAAAAGCAGAGATATCACTTTGTCAACAAAGGTCTGCCTAGGCAAAGCCATAGTTTCTCCAGTAGTCATGTATGGATGTGAGAGTTGGACCACAAAGAAGGCTCTTGCTGTTGCTCAGTCGGTCAGTCATGCTGGCTCTGAGCCCCCAAGGACTGCATCATGGCAAGCTTCCTTGTCCTTCACTATCTCCTGGAGTTTGTTCAAGCTCATATCCATTGAATCGGTGATGCCATCCAACCGTTTCATCCTCTGTCATCCCCTTCTCCTCCTGCCTTCAATCTTTCCCAGCATCAGTCTTTTTCCAATGAGTTTGCTGTTTGCATCAGGTGGCCAAATTATTGGAGCTTCAGCTTCAGCATCAGTCCTTCTTATGAATATTCAGGGTTGATTTCCTTTAGGATTGATTGGTTTGATCTCCTTGCTGTCCAAGGGACTCTCAAGAATCTTTTCCAGAACCACAGTTCTAAAGCATCAATTCTTTGGCACTCTATGGTATAAAGCCTGCTTTATGGTTCAACTCTCATATCTATATGTGACTACTGGAAAAACCATAGCTTTGACTATACAGCCCTTTGTCAGCAAAGTGATATCTCTTTCTTTTAATAGGCTGTCTAGGTTTGTCATAGCTTTTCTTCCAAGGAGCAAGCATCTTTTAATTTCATGGCTGCAGTCTTCATCTGCAGTGATTTTGGAGCCCAAGAAAATAAAGTCTGTCACTGTTTCCATTGTTTTCCTATCTATTTGCCATGAAATGATGGGATTGGATGCCCTGAACATTGAGTTTTTTGAACATTGAGTTTTAAGCCAGCTTTTTCACTCTCCTCTTTCACCTTCATCAAGAGGCTCTTTATTTCTTCCTTGCTTTCTGACGTTAATATGGTGTCATCTGCATATTTGAGGTTATTGATATGTCTCAGCAATCTTATATTTCAGCCTGAGCTTTATCCAGCCCAGCATTTTGCATGATGTACTCTGCATATAAGTTAAATAAGCAAGGTGACAATATATAGCCTTGACATACTCCTTTCCCAATTTGAAACCAGTCTGTTATTCCATCCCCAGTTCTAACTGTTGCTTCTTGACCTGCATACAGGCCTCTGAGGACACAGGTAAGGTAGTCTAGTATTCCCATCTCTTTAGGAATTTTCCATAGTTTGTTGTGATCACCCAGTCAAAGACTGTGAAGCAGAAGTAGAGGCTTTTCTGGAATTCCTTTGCTTTTTCTATGACCCAAAGGATGTTGGCAATTTGATCTCTGGTTCATCTGCCTTTTCTAAACTCAGCTTGTACATCTAGAATTTCTTGGTTCATAGACTGTTGAAGCCTAGCTTGAAGGATTTTGAGCATTACCTTGCTAGCGTGTGAAATGAGTAACATTGTGTGGTAGTTTGATCATTCTTTGGCATTGCTCTTCTTTGAGATTGGATTAAAAAGTGACCTTTTCCAATCTGTGGCCACTGCTGAGTGTTCCAAATTTGCTGGCATATAGAGTGAAGCACTTTAATAGCACTGTTGTAGGAAGGGGGACCCCTTCCAGGGCCCAAAACTGGGCTCTTGTCTAACACTTGGAAATGAATTGTCCAAGGAGACACATGTGCTGACAAAGCAAGAGATTTTATTGGGAAAGGACACCCGGGCGGAGAGCAGTAGGGTAAGGGAACCCAGGAGAACAGCTCTGCCATGTGGCTCGCAGTCTCGGCTTTTATGGTGATGGGATTAGCTTCCGGGTTGTCTTTAGCCAGTCATTCTGACTCAGAGTCCTTCCTGTGGTGCACTCCTTGTTCAGCCAACATGGATGCCAGAGAGAAGGATTCTGGGAGGTGGTCAGACATGTGGTGTCTCCTTTTGACCTTTCCCTCACTCTTCCAGTTGGTGGTGGCTTATTAGTTCCGTGTTCCTTACCAGGACCTCCTGTTGTAAAACAACTTGTGCAAATGGTTACTATGGTGCCTGGTCAGGGTGGGTGATTTCAATTAGTGTGCTTCCCCTGGCAGCATAATTTTTTAGTATTTGAAATAGCTCAGCTGGAATTCCATCACCTCTACTAGCTTTGTTTGTAGTAATGCTTCCTAAGGCCTACTTGACTTCACACTCCAGGATGTCTGGCTCTAGGTGAGTGATCACACCATCATGGTTATCCTGGTCATTAAGACTTTTTTTGGTATAGTTCTTCTGTGTATTCCCTGCACCTCTTCTTAAAGAAGGCTGAGTGCCAAAGAATCAATGGTTTTGAATTTTGTGGTGCTGGTGAAGTCTCTTGAGAATCCCTTGGACTGCAAGGAGATCAAACCAGTCAATCCTAAAGGAAATTAATTACCCCTGAATATTCATTGGAAGGACTGATGCTGAAGCCAAAGCTTTAATACTTTGGCCACCTGAGGCAATTCATTGAAAAAGACCCTGATGTTGGAAAGATTAAAGGCAAAAGGAGAAGGGGGTGGTGGCAGATGGCAAGATGGTTAGATAGCATTGCCAACTCAATGTATATGAATTTGAGCAAACTGTGAGAGATAGTGGAGGATAGAGGAGCCTGGCAAGCTGCAGTCCATGGGGTCGCAAATAGTCAGACACAACTGAATAACAGCAGCATGGTGACATTGCAATTTCGTTTCCCTCCTGATTGATAATGTTGAACATCTTATTTGCTTATTCACCACTTTTATATTGTCTTGGGTGAAATATTTTTTCTAATCCTTTACCTCTTTTGTATTGGAATGTTTGTTTTTGTCGACTTAAAAAATAATCACAACCTAGAAGTTGAGAGTTATGTTTTATTTGGTGGGAATATTTTAGGAGTTCAGGCCCAGAAGACAGTGCCTCAAGTAGCCCTGAAAGAACTGTTCTGAGGAGGTGGGGTGAATGGGGGGGAGAAGTCAGTTTACATAGAAATTTGCCACAAGGGGCAGGTAGTCTGAAAATCAAAAGATTATTGTTAGTTAAGAAAAACCAGATATCCCAAGTTAAGTAATTTAGCACTTTCCTCCGTATGGGAAGATGCAAGAATCTGGGCTTACTGTAATCATTCCTTTGATATGCATCTCAGCTATCTGGCGCCAGCATCCCACTATTAGATTTTTCACATTCTTAGTTCCTTGCTCACTGTAGGGGGCAGCCTGATAGTTGCTGAATAGCAGGTGTTGTTTTTCCTGCACTTGCTCTGGGCTCAGAAATTCACATTTGGAGGGCTGGATAGGAGTCGCTAATGGTTTGACACTCTTGTTTGTTGATATGGCAAGAACTGATACTCCATTTCTCATTTCTAACTGGGATATCACATGATCACAACAAAATGGTTTGTTGTTTTATACCACTAAGTTTTGGGGTATCTTGTTATACAGCAGTCATAACCAGAACAGCTTCTCCAATTAAATGGTGCAGGAAAATACGTTAGGTCCCGGTGAGCAAGAATTTGTAAGCAGCTCTTTTTAGGAAACTGCCCTCAGCAGGAAGCCCCTTTTTCTGTCACTTTAGCAAAGTTATACTGTAACAAACTTTCAAATCAGGCACCCCCATGCTCTACTCACCTCAGCCCAAGCAAATATCTTAAATCTTTTAATCACACAATACTTTGCCTAACCTATTGGTTCTTTCCATAGATCAAAGAAGTAGGAATTTGGAAAAAGTAATTTACAGATGACCAGATCTCGTCCTTAGCTTCCTCTTCAGTAATCTTGGGAACAAACTGTGTGAACAAGATAACATCTAGAATAAGATCACAAGGAGTCGACAAGTCTGCACACGAACTTGCACACAGTGGGAGATGGTGACGACTCTAACCCTCTGTCTCAATGATCAACTGAGATCACTCACCTGTTTCTCTTGATGAAGTTTCATGGCCAAGCAGAATCTTCAGAGGTGGTTTTGGGAGAATACTGAATTTGCCATCTCCCCATATTGCTGACATTCTGACTGAAGGCACCTTTCTCCTCTACCATTTAGGACTATGTGATTGATTTTGTTAGCGGTGAGTAGTGGGACCTGATTTACTGGTAACAAGTTTGGGAGTCAGGAGCACTGGACCACTGGGAGGGGGCTGGGCCTTCCCCTGGGTCAGTCTAGAGGGGAGGACCACCAGGAAGCAGGGACAGAGCATGGAGCAGCAGTCTAGGGAACGGTGCAGAGGGGAGGGGGGAGGCATTGCTCTTGCCCAGAGAATGTGTGGGTGGGGATGGGTGTGGACGAGGTGGTGTTGCAGTCGTTGGGACCTGGCTGAGGGTGGGAGGCTGTGTGGTGTGTATGTGTGTACACTTCTCTACAGTGAAAGTGCTGATGAGAGAAAAGCATTTGCCAGCTGCCATACCAGAGAAGGCAAAGCATTCCGCAATTGTTTCTGTCAAGCAGGGAACTTGATGCCCCCATTTCCTTTCTCCTGCTGAGCCCAGACGCCACACTGGCATCTCTGCAGTGTAGGGGGAAGGGGTGAGCCAGAAAGGATGGTGGAACTCGTTCTCCCTGTAACCCACCTGGGACCCCAGCTCAGGGAGAGAGGACTCACCTAACAAATGAGACTGCATTGGTTATGCAGATTTGAAAACCTGCACTGGTTATGCAGATTTAAAAAATGTTTTTTTAACTTGGGCAAAGCTGGGGCCTACCTGAGCAGGGTCTGATGGTGATCTCTCACTGAGCACATTTTTAAAGAGACAACAGGAAAGCAAAATAAAGTTGCATTTGTGTTACTGATACATCATACCACTTGTGCTTGTTGAGTGTATTTTATAAACATAAACAACTTACATTTTTAAATTTAACACAGAAAGGAATGTTGAAAGGCATTTCCTATCTAGAGCTGGCTAAGTAACGCAGTCATAGCACTGACTGGTTGGAAATAATTTTCCTCTGACAATTCTCTGTGAGTACTGTTTATTTTCAGAGGTATTTTTATTTTCACGTGATAGTGCATATTGTAGTGATGGGAGGGTGGATGCCATTTTCCTTTCTCCTGAGGAGTAGGATAGAGGACCAGGTCCTTAGAGGGAACCTGGGGAAAATTCCCTTAGGGATAAGCCGGTAGCAGACAAGATAGGGAGAAGTGACTCAGTTGAGCTCCAAGGAAGATGGCATCTAATCTGGGGGCTTGGAACCCAAGGCAGTGGATCCAGGTGGTCTTTAGTGGCAAAGCTCAAGCCATGTTAATAGAGTTAGGCAAGGAGGTTCCAAGGGCCCGGAGCAAGGAATAGCATTCAAGGCTGGTCAGCCAAATTTTTAGAGCTGTAATCGACAAACTAACCTGATATTTTCTAAGACATTCCTCTGAGAAAGCCCAGTTCTCTCTTGTGAGAATCAAGATGAATGAGGCCCAGACAGGCAATGGTGGGGACCAGAAATCCAAGAAAGAAAAATCCAGGAGAGGAAGACAATGGTGTAGTGTTGTCAATGCAGTCCTCTCCTTCCTTCCCTCGAGGCTTGGCGTCCTTGTTTGTCTTTCTCCACTACAGCCCCCACTTCCCACATTTGGGATTCAAAATCCCAAAGGGAGAAATGAGTTTTCTTAGTATTCACTCAATTTTGTGACACGATATTGCTATGTATTGCCATTTTCTCAAGCCTTGAATGCTTGCATATTAAAAGGAGTGTTTAAAATGAATGGAACTTATGGTACCAGGGATTCCTATGGTTGTTGTAACAACAGTGGAGTGTTTCAGATAACATTATTGACAAAGGAGCAGGCAAAACTCCATGTGTCCACGTTTCCATGGACAAGAAACTCCAATGGAGGAATTTGCATTTTTAGTCTCTTGCCTTGTGGGTAATATGCCAGAAGAAGCCAAGGATGATGATAAAGACATGAGCTGGATTCCCCCAAACTTGGCAGGAAACAGCTTCCTACCTGGCATTCACTGTTCACTGAGGACTCTACATTACCAGGGGACAGTGCCCTCTCTACCTAGGTCTCTAGGTAGAGGTCTCTAGGTATAAAGGAACTACTAAGACTTGAAGGCCTTTATTTTAGGTTTGCAATATTTGCAATACAACATTTGAATGAATGAATCAACTATATTAGAGCTGTTAAAAAAGGGGACATGAAGTGGGAAAACCAGTATGAAATATGGTGCTATCTTTTCTGGTAGGAACACTGAAGAATTGGGGCCCATCTACAACTGGAGAAGTGCATTCCCTGCCAGCATCTCCAGGATTTTTCTACCCTTTTGTCTTTAAGAAAAGAAAAAGGCAAGCAACCCAAGTGTCTGTCAACAGATGAATGGATAAAGATGTGGTATGTATGTGTATATATGTATTTATATACTTCCTCAAAAGTGAGGATATTCTCTGAACTCATCACTGACCAAAGCAGGCTGGAGAAACATGACTACTAAATACAGTGTGATGTCATGGATTGGATCCTGGGACACAAAGAGAACGTTAGTGGGAAAGCTGGTGAAATGGAGTAAACTGTGGTCTTCAGGGGTGACAACTGGACCAAGGTAAGGTAAGTGATGAAAATGAAAGTGTTAGTTACTCAGTCATGTCCGAATCTTTGTGACCCCACAGACTATAACCCACCAGGCTTCTCTGTCCATGGAATTCTCCAAGCAAGAATATTGGAGTGGGTTGCCATGCCCTCCTCCAGGGGATCTTCCTGACCCAGGAATCAAACCTGAGTCTCTTATGCCTCCTGCATTGGCAGGCATGTTCTTTACCACTAACACTGCCTGCGAAGCCCCTGTTGATATATGTTTATATAGAAATACCACTCAGTCATAAAGAAAAAAATGAAATTTTATTGTTTGCAGCAACGTGGATGGATTTGGAGGACATCAGGCTAAGTGAAATAAGTCAAAGACGAATACCGTGTGATATCACTTACATACAAAATCTAAAAAAATGCAACAGTCTAGTGAATGTAACAAAAAAAGGAGCAGATTCATAGACATAGAGAGCACACTAATGGTTACCAGTGGGGAGAGAGAAGGGGGACGGGACAAGATAGGGGTGGGGGAGTAGAAGGTGCAAACTATTAACTATAAAGTACAAGAATATATTGTATAATGTGGGGAGGAGAGCCAATATTTCATAATAACTATAGCCTTTAAAAATTGTGAATCATTATATTGTGCACCTGTAAGTTACTTCCTATTGGACAGTAGCTATACTTTAGTGAAAAAAAAGAAAACAAAACCACACAAAATAAAGCCACCCTGAGAGGACTGGAGTTCACACAAGCAAATGTGGTCATCCATTATGCCACAAGAACTAGAAGACCCAACAGTAAAGGCAATGGCCATATTGATGCCAATTACCATATTTCAAAAAAAAAAAAAGGCAGATTTTGATTCTTGCTTTGCGGTCCCTTGCTGGCTCCTTGAAGGCCCAATGGGCCTTGCTAAATGACTTTGCTCTCTTTGGAGACACACCAAGGAGATAACGGGACAGATTCCTCTGTGTCACCGATCTTGCTCTCTTGCATCCATCACTTTACTTTCCAGGGTGGGAATGATAAAACTGATAGTCTTTGTATTTCAAGGGTTTCTGTATTTTAAGGGAGCTGTGGGCTCAGGGGCGCCTGGTCCCCTCCTAGCGTGTCCTGGGCGCAGTAGCCCTGTGCACCCAGCTCCTCACACCGTGGCGCACAGGATCTGCCCTGGGGAGCTTTTGACAGGTAATCCTCACCCTCCAGCAGGTAAAACCTACCCCCCAGCGGCTTCATCTCCATAACAACCTGAACGGAAGAGCACCTGGAGAGGTGAATGTGTGTGCAAGTGACACACTTTCGCCATTAAAATGACAATGACCTGAGGCCGAATCGTATTTGTTTAAAAATAGAATGAGCCTCTCTCGACGAAATTAAAATTGATTTAATCCTGCACTAACCGTGAACTTGGAAACGATAAATGTTGAAACATCCCATAGCCTGCTTTGCATGATGACTTGAGCAGTGACATTTCAAGAAGATAATGGTTTTGTAATAATTAAAAAGAAAAAAAAAAAAGCAGTCAAATCTCCCCAGTGAAATATGGCCTTAATTGACTGCCAGGGGTGGTGTGTATGAGCAACCATTAGAAAAAGCAGCGTAACATAAAAATTGGCTTTTTTTTTTTTTCATTCCTGCCTTCTTCCAAAATGTAATTAGTATACTAAAATCAGCAGGATGAAACAGTTTAAATTTCATGTAAGTAATTTAGCTATTTTGCAGGCTTGGATTTTTTCTTTTTTCAAATGGGAAGGTTAGTGAAACCATATTCAACAATGATTTAAACATATAAGACAAACTATTGTTTTGTGACTTTTTTTTAAGTGTATGCAATGTGGCAGTGTTAAAATATATTGCAGCAACTAACTTTTTGAGTCATTTTTCATTTTGAAAAGCATTTCATTTTTAATTCGCAGGTTAGTTTGTTGGTTTGGAAGGAGATAAATGATCTATGAAAGTAATATAAATTCATATAATTCATAAAAAATTCAGTCTGTGTAGGTAGAATCTGAAAACCATGTTTTGCCTGGTCTCTTAATCTATGTTTAGGATCAATTTCTACCGAATGGAATTTCCATTCTTTCCCCTTAACTTTTGTAACTTTTTTTTTTCTCCTTCAGACATGAGAGGATTTAAAAATTCTTCATATCACAAAAACATTTCAAATAAGATAATAGATCATTTTCTATGTGGATAAAAACATTTTTAATGTCTTTAAGTATAATATTGAAAAAATATTAAAGTATAGCTAATTTTCTGATGCTATCTTGGCCTGTGTGCTGTGCTCAGCTGCTTCAGTCATGTCTGACTCTTTGCAACCTATGAACTAGCCTGCCAGGCTCCTCTGTCCATGGGATTCTCCAGGCAAGAATACTGGAGTGGGTTGTCATGCCCTCCTCCTGGGGATCTTCCCAACCCAGGGATCAAACCTAGGTCTCCCACATTGCAGGTGGATTCTTTACTGTCTAAGTCACCAGGTTAGTCTCCCTCAAGTTGTTGTGCTTCTTTGCAATCCCCCTTGTACATGCAGGGACCTTTCTCACTGATACTCAGGATAGCCTTAAAAACGGGCCAACACAGGTTTTTTTTTTTTTTTTTAAGTATTAGGAAATAAGTGGGCTTCCCTGGTGGCTTAGATAGTAAAGAATCTGCTTGGAATGCCGGAGTCCTGGGTTCAATCCTTGAGTTGAGAAGATCCCCTGGAGAAGGGAATGGCTACCCACTCTAGTATTCTTGCCTGGAGAATTCCATGGGACAGATAAGCATAAGATTTCTTAAGATCCAATACTCACCTTTCTGGGACTGCCTTCAATTTTAACTGCAGCGCTTTAAAACAAGTGTACTGCATTATGAAAATGTAGTAGTGGAGGAGCCTGGTAGGCTGCAGTCCATGGGGTCGCTGAGTTGGACGCAACTGAGCGACTTCACTTTCACTTTTCACTTTCATGCACTGGAGAAGGAAATGGCAACCCACTCCAGTGTTCTTGCCTGGAGAATCCCAGGGACGGGGGAGCCTGGTGGGCTGCTGTCTATGGACACGACTGAAGCGACTTAGCAGTTTCTAGTCCTGCAGGAGCCAGTGGCTTAGGTGTCCTGTCATCTGCATAGAACAAATCATTTGTTCCTGCTCACGAGAGAATGCTTCAGTGAGAGGTAAGGCAGGTCAGGAGAAATATTTTAAAGATTATTAGGATGACTAAGAAAATAAGACTGCAAAAACACAATGTAAGTGAAGATATGTAAGAGTCTTGTCTACAAGTTTCTGGAGATGCCAGCTTCCTCTTGGACTCATCTGTCCTTCTTCCAGTAACATTTCATGTAGGGATATCTGTGCCCTGTGCCCTTTAACAATATGGTAGACTAATATTAAAAAATAATTTAGGAAAATATTCATATCGTGAAAGTGAAGTCGTTCAGTCGTGTCCGACTCTTTGTGACCCCCTGGTAACCTACCAGGCTCCGCAGTCCATGGGATTTTCCAGGCAAGAATACTGGAGTGGGCTGCTATTTCCTTCTCCCAGGGATCTTCCCAACCCAGGGATCGAACCCGGGTCTCCTGCATTGCAGACAGATGCTTTACTGTCTGAGTCACTAGGGAAGCTAACAAATACATTTCGGGTGCTTACCAATCTTAAAAGCACAACAAAGAATTCAATATTTGTCTAGAAACGATGAAGAGAAGACAGATTCCATACTGGGGACTCACACAGGCAAAAGATTTTTTTCTTTTTTCATTGAAATTTTATAGAGAGCAGCAGTTACCAATATACTAACTGAAGGGGCTTTAAGAGCTGCTGAGCATAGGAATTGAACATGGCTGGCTGGTAGAATGCACAGGACTCACAAAGGCTGTCTTCTGGAGAAGAAAGGCCAGAAGGCAGATTAATAGAGGTAGTCCTCTCCTCAGGATGTAATCTTTAGGTTTCTCTGAATTTAAAGTAACAAGTACACAGGAGCTGAGACCTTCTGTAGCTCAGAACCATCATGTGATATTGGATAGGTTGTTCACTTCACTGGGCTACTTGGATGAAGAAGAAGTAGGTACTGAAATTCCAGCATCCTCTTTGTCAGGACTTGGACTCTGGGCACCCAAAGAGCCATGTTTTACAAGTGGCCCTGGCCTGGGTACTAGTACCTCCCTCCCTAATCACAGCACTTGGAGTGAGGAATCAACCTAAGGTGCTAAACGTGAAAATGGGCAGACTTAGGGCTTGGAAGAGTAGGGGGACTCTGAGACAAAGAAGACAACACAGCAGCACTCCTGGAGGGGTCCTGGCCCTCTGTCTGTCTGGTAGTGGAGAGGGTGCTTATGGCCAAACCTCCTGGCACAGATGTCCATCTGCAGCCAGCTGCAGGAGCCAGCCTCCTGTCCACAGCTTTCCCCATGGCTGGCCACCTACCCCTCATTCCTTATTCTTCACATCCCCACCCCCATCTAAAGGATGGAGCAGAACTGTGCAAAATGAGAATTGAAGGATGAAGAGCCTATAGCCCCAGGCTGAGTTTGGCAGGATGGTACCACGGCCACAGACGAGCATCACGTATCATCCCCAGATTCTAAGTATAACTGTCTGCAGTATTTCCTCCACATGCACCGAGTACCACATCAGATGGTGTTGTAAGTTTTGCTTCAGCCACAAAATATAATTATAGAAACTCATGAGGCATACGATGATCTGTTATGCATACTTCTATTTTTAGCTATTCTGTTGCTTTTTAAAAAAAAATCTCTGATGGTCTCAGCCTACTCCTATTGCCATTTTCTATTTGGAGAGCTTTCTCACCTATTTTAAAAGGATTACTCTGCTAACAACTGATTATCTTATTTTTTTTCTTAATCTGAAAAATGTCTTTATTTTCCACTTTTTCCTGAAGGATAATTTTGCCAGATAGTGGATTCATAACTGACAGTTCTGGTAGCTCAGTTGATAAAGAATCCGCCTGCAATGCAGGAGACCCTGGTTCAATTCCTGAGTTGGGAAGATCCCCTGGAGAAGGGATAGGCTACCCAGTCTAGTATTCTCGGGCTTCCCTGGTGGCTCAGATGGTAAAGAATCCTCCAGCAATGTGGGAGACCTGGGTTTGATCCCTGGGTTGGGAAGATCCCCTGGAGAAGGAAATGGCTACTCCAGTACTCTTGTCTGGTGGTACCACTCTCTTTGCTTAGGGTCCTTGTGCCTCTGTAATGCCTGCTGCAAAGCAAATACTGAATGCTATTTTCATCTTTCACCTTTTTTTTTTTTTTTTGTAAAAGCAAAAATCCTCTTTAGATTTCTTTTGGTAGGCAAAAACAAGTACTAACGTAGCTTTTTCGTAAAAGTGAAGTGGCATAAATCAAACCTTCAGAAAAGTGAGGGACACCTGTATATGTCTTTGGCAAAATTTGGGACATTGTCAGCTATTATTCCTTTGACTATTTTCTCATTCTCGTGCCTTTTCCCTCTGCTTCTGAGACTCTAATACTATGCATACTAGATCTTTTGTTGCTGTTCCACAGATCCCAGAGGCTCTTTTGTTTTTCTTCTATTTTATCTTGTTTAAGATAAAACATTTAGTTTATCTTGAATAAATTCTATTGATTTGTCTTCATCTTCATTGATTCTATCCTGTCATCTCCACTCTACTGTTGCGTCTACCCAGACACTTTTAAAAATTTCAGTTATTTTATTTTTCAGTTGTATAATTCCCATTTGATTCTTTTAAAAATAACTTTTATTTCTCTGCTGAATTTTCTACTTTAAAAATTTGTTCCAGATATACTGAAATTGAAATTCCCAGCTCTTGGTGTGCTGAATGATGTTCGACTCTAAGAGAACATTTGGTATTATGTTAGGAAAGTCTTGATCCTTTCTAAGAGTTCTCTTCTAGCAGGCAGTTTCCCGGTTTAGGGAATAGGTTCTTGCCTATTGTGGCCTACCGTGGCCATGGTTGCAATAGAGTTTCATTTTCAGGGCCCTTGCAGTGTTATTTCTGGTCTGCCTCATTTTGCAGTGCTGCTGGAGCTCACACAGCCTTCTGCAGTTGATATCGGCAAGGGAAAGAGGCTCTCGCATGGTCTCCTGGTGTTGCCAGGCCATTTTCTGGGGTCGGGGCAAACTCTGCTTGGCCTGGTTCCCCTTGTCCCACTGGGTGGAGGCCCAAGAGACAATGCTCCCCTGCTGTTGGCCCTGCAGGCAGATGGCCCGGGTGCCTGGGCCGGCTGGTGGGTCTGGGTCACCCACCGGGGCTTTGGCTTTGGGGCTGCCACTTATATAGGCCAGCCAGCAGATGCCACAAGAGGCCCTGTTGGGGGCTTGCATTAGGTCTTTATTGGGCTTTTCCTTTCCTGGTCCTTTGGCCAGAGGCAGTGGGCTTTGTTTGGTCTTGGTCCAGGACTGTTGGTCCAGCCTGCAGCTTCTTAAACACCCAGTCTGGGATATGTGGGGAAACCCTCAGAACTCCCGTGTCCACAGCCCTCATATTCTGCAGTCCCTCGTCAGTGGCCCTCTTTATTCCAGCTTTCAGAGTCCTTTTATCACTAACTGTTAAATTATTTTCAGAGTTCTCAGTTGTATTTAGAGAGGAGGAACAGGGAGAAATGAGTCTTGTTATCTTGTTCCAAGGTCTGCAACTGACTTTTAAATATCTGGATTATTAATTTCAATGGGCTTCCCTGGTGGCTCAGCTGGTAAAGAATCTACCTGCAATGCGGGAGACCCGGGTTAGATTCCTTGATGTTGAGAAGATCCCCTGGAGAAGGGAATGGCAACTCATTCCTGTATTCTTGCCTGGAAAATACCATGGACAGAGGACCCTGGTGGGCTACAGTCCATGGGATCACAAAGAGTCAAATACGACTGAACGACTAACACTTTCACTTTTTTCCATTTAGTGAGTTGTTTCCACCCCCCCCAAGAAAAACAACTTTTAAAAATAATAGATGTCTTTGAATGGCTTCCAGACCTGACCCTTAGGCTCAAGGTGAGTCGAAGAGCCAGATAGGCAAGATAACTGGAGCCTCCAGGAAGTCCCTTGAATGGGGTACATGGCTCTGGTTCTGGAAGCTAGTTCTCCCCTATTTTCTGATACTGAGGAAAAATAGCAGAAAGTCTTTCTTTACTTTCAAGAAGAGGCAGCAAGTGCACAGACATATGCTTCCCACTTGTCGCTGTTTTGTTTTTTAATTCTTCCTTCTGTTACTATTATTAGCAGTTTTTGACCTTGATAGTAACAACCTATGATTGAGAGGTCTGATTTCAGTGACTTTTATTCATTAGAAAGGTAGGGGGCTGGGCTTTCCTGGTGGCCCAGTGGTAAAGAATCCACCTGCTGATGCAGGAGGCATGGGTTTGATACCTAATCTGGGAAGATCCCACATGCCACAGAGCAACTAAGCCTGTGAGCCACAACTATTGAACCTGTGCTCTAGAGCCCGGGAGCCACAACTGCTGAGCTCATGTGCCACAGCTGCTGAAGCCTGCACGCCCTAAAGCCTGTGCTCTGCAGCAAGAGAAACCACCACCATAAGAAGCCCAAATACCACAGCTAGAGAGCAGCCTCCACTCGCCGCAACTAGAGAAAATCCTGCACAACAATGAAGACTCAGCACAGCCATAAATAAATAAAATTGTATACAAAAAAGGAAGGTAGGCGACTGAATTAATTGGATTCATACCCTGAGAGAAGTTCCAGGCCAGTCCAGCAGGGCAAGATACATCAAAAAATATATTCCATCAATTAAATGAGTCAGGATCATTAGCAGATTTAGAGAAGGCAGACAGATCAGTAGATTTTGGAGAGAAACAGAGGATAATGGTAGGCAAAGAGGACTCAGGGTCAATTTTCACGACCAAGGGAGTGATGAGAGTCAGAGCTGGGGGTGGGCTGAGGTGAGCAGGCACCTGCGAGGTTTCAGTGGCTACAGGCCCCTCCTTCATCTCAGGGTCTTAGAATTTGAAAAATATCCAAGTAGATGAAGTAAATGGTAAGAGTAGACAATGTCTGGTTCTGAGCCTTGAGAGAAGGGCTGGTAGGGAGCATTTCAGGAAGGTGATGATGTTGGAAGGCTTGGAAAGATGGGACAGAGCAGGGTGGCTGGGGGCCTGCAGAGGACAGACCTGTTGTCTCCTCTGGTGGTGGGTAGTTTGGTGTAGACGACGGCCTAGGAGTTTGCGGAGTGACCCTGCCTTGTTTGTCTCCTGCTGTGTGGACAGAAGCAGAGGGTGGGGCGCAGGGCTGGGGAGTCAGCCCACACTTTGTGTGATGTCCCCTTGCGCCACCTGGCATGGTAGAGACTGCCTTTCTCATTTAGCAGCACAGGATCGGTTGGGGTAGGATGCCACACATGATCGCCCAGCTAGCCAGCAATAGGAGGAGGGCTCCTCTGGGCCTGTGCCACTGCCCATCCTCTGGACAGTAGCGACCCAGGGAAAAGAGAAATAACACTCCTAGACCCTCCGCGCTTCCGTGTTCTATTCTGTAGAGGAAGCCCTTTGGTCTTCTGTTTTGAGCACATAGATTCAACATGCACAGAAATGCAGGCTGGGTGGTTTGGGGAGTCTCAGGCTGCTGGGTTAAAAGTGAGAAAGATGGGGTGGCAGCTGGAGTTGGATCCCTAATGGTGTGAGTTGAAGGCCACGTGTGAGGGGAAGATTAGAAGCAGTAGCAATGTACGCATATGTTTTGTAAGTAATTGCAACATCAGAGAATATTTAAATTGTGTTTACTGTTATAGAAGATAGTTTACTCTTTAATATATTTTAGAAAGATTTGAATCATCAAAGATAAAGGATGAAGTAGATGAAGCCATTATTCAATCTCCCATCATGTGGCCTTTTTTGGTAAATGAAGAAAAAAAGGTCCGTTTTCTCTACTGAAAATATTTTGCATCAATAATGAACTTATAGCAAGAAGTTCCTAGGAACTTACGAACACTGTCCAGTTAGTGTGAGAATATGGACTCTCCTCACCAAGGAGGCTATCCTAGAGAGGGCTGGAAGAGTGAAACACCCACTGTCATTTTTTGGGAAGGCAGGTTCCCTTTGCCATTGTATAATCAATCTGCTTCTATTATATAATTTGTGTAGCACTGACTCAGCCCTGGGCAATCGTAGTACCTGCCCTCCAGCCACATTGATTAGCTCTGGGTCTGGACATCACTCATACCAGACCAATTATCTTCTCTGGGAGTTTAGCTGGGAAAACTCCTCACTCTTTCTGGAGGGAGATGACTGAAAGGAATCCCATGAGTCAGGAGACAAAAAAAGGAGCATCTTGCTTCTGCAGGAGAGGGTTTGCGTGAAAATGAGACCAAGACAGGTAAGCTGCGAAGGGAAGTAGAGGAGAGAGAGAGATGATACCATTTGAGCACCTAGATCCAGACTTGTCTGAGTCTAGAAACACCTGACCTGCTTTGGATTTCCCAGTCACAGAAACTAATAACACATTCCTCTTTTTTTTTAAAGTTTATTTGAATTGTGTTTCTCATTTATAACTGAGTGAGTCCTGTGAATCCCTTTAATGTAAAATACAGCCAATTTGCCAGAGTGTGCTGGGCTTCTCAGCTGGGTTGCTCTTAAACTGATTCAATTAGCAGACTAAACACACAATAAACCTATCTGAAAGGCTAAATGCTACTCTTAATAGCAGTTTAGCTGGCTAGCTAGGATCATAATAGCTCTGATCCTAGCCAGTGGCAAAAAGTCACTGCCTAAATAGGGGTGCTAGTGACTGAATTTTGTCCCCTCAAATTCATATATTGAAGTCCTAACCCCCCATGTGATAGTATTTGGAGAGAGTGCCTTTGGGAGGTAATTAGGTTGTGAGTATAGAGCCCCTGTGAAGGGATTAGAGCCTTATAAGAAGAGAGCAGGGCTTCCCTTGTAGCTCAGTTGGTAAAGAATCTGCCTGCAATGCAGGAGACCTGGGTTCGGAAGATCCCCTGGAGAAGGAAATGGCAACCCACTCAAGTATTCTTGCCTGGAGTATCCCATGGACAGAGGAGCCTGGCAGGCTATAGTTCATAGGGTTGCAAGAGTCCAACATGACTTAGTGACTAAACCACCACCACCAAGAAGAGACCAGAAAGCTTTCTGTCTTCTTATTCTGCCATGTGAGGACCCAGTAAGGAAGAGAGCTCTCACCAGAACTGACCACGTGGTTGCCCTGATCTTGGATTTCCAGTCACCAGAAGTGTGGGGAATAAGCATCTGTTGTGTAAGCCCCCATCTGTGCTATTTCGTTATAGCAGCCTAAGCTGCTGAGACAGGGCTTTGTGGAGTCCCAGGAGTGTGCACAGGCTTCTTAACTCACAGTGTGCAAAATGCTCCCCTGGGAAGTTCAGCCACCACACTTTAGTGGGGAAGCTTTGCTCAGATGCAGTTCTACTGCTTATTTACTTATGGCCGCACTGGGTCTTCGTTGCAGCTTGCAGGACCTTCACTGCAGCATATGGGATCCTTTATTGTGGCAGAAGGGCTTCTCCCTATTTGTGGCGCCTGGGCTCAGTTGTCCTGTGGCATGTGGCATCTTAGTTCCCCAACCAGGGATTGAACCTGTGTCTGCTGCATTGGAAGGTGGATTCTTAACCACTGAACCACCAGTGAAGTCCCCAGTGAGCCCTTACTTCTTAAGCTTTTCCTGCTGACCAGCCCTTTCACTCAGTCACCCTCATGTTTTGGTTCTGTTAAGTAGTTAGAATAGGAAAAAGGAGTCCAGAATGGCAGCGGCTAAAAGACAAGGAAGGGAAAAGCCCATGAAAATAGAACAAAGGAAGATTCGAGGACACCAGAGTGAGAACCTCAGGTAAAACAAATAGCCCTCCTGGCTGGCCCAATTTACACAGCGCAGGCTCAGGGTGAGGAGAAAAAACATACAAAAAGAGGAGCCAGAGTTGAGCTGGGGGCTTCTCTTCTCTTCGTGTCTTTTGGGTCAGCCGGCCCTCACACCTCGAGGATGAGGATGTATTTTCCTTTGTTTGCCAAATAAAACTGAGCTGTAACACGAGTCCATCCATCTCTTCAAATTTTTGTTGCAATGAGACAGAACCAAGGAAATTACCAACTCCCCCTGTAGTTCTTTCAGGAGAGAAAGAGGAAAGCAGGAGTCAGCATCACACAGTCACAGTCAGAACACTGTGGAGGGAGGGAGGGAGGGACAGGGTAGTGGGCATCAGTGACTTCCTCCAGATGATGATCCTGATCAGAGGTGTGGGACAGCCTGTGTGGGAGCCTTCTTCCCTTCAACCCTGCCCCCTGGGAGTGCTGCCTTTCCATCTGCAGAAGCTCACCAATAGCACCTTGTTAATAGTATTCACTTTGGCCACAAAACTATGGGAACAGTCAATGTCCAGAGTTTTCTTCAACTCTCCTTATATGTCTTCATGGAGACCTCTCCTCATTAGTGATAAATAAACTGTATTTGCTTGGTATACAGCAGAGGTTGGCAATTTTTTCTGTGAAGGGCTAGATGGTAATAAATATTTTAGTCCTCTTGGACCATACAGGCTGACTCTACCCTGACATGCAAAAGCAGCAGACAGTGTGTCAACAAACGGGCATGGTTGTGTTTCAATAAAACTTTATTTATAGACAATAACATTTGGATTTCATTTAATTTTTATGTGTCATTAAATGGCATTTTTCTTTTGATTCCTCCCCCCCAACCACTTAAAAATGTGAAAATTATCCTGCTATGGCCAAGAGGAGTCTAAGGAGATATGATGACTAAATGTAGCTTGGATGGGATCCTGGAACAGAAAAAGAACATGAGGGAAAAACTGAGGAAACCTGAGTGAGGTGTGGGCTTTAGTTAATAAAAAAAATATCAAAATAGGCTCATTAATTGTGACACATGTACCATGCTAATATGAGATGGTAATAATAGAGGAAAGTGGGTGTAGGGTATATGGAAGCTCAGTACTGTCTTTGCAAATTTTTTTGTAAATTAAAAAGTATTCATAAAAAGTAAAGTTCATTAAGCAACAGCAGCATTTTTAGCTTATGAGTGTACAAAAGCAGATGGTGATCCACATTTGGCCTAAGAGCTATAGTTTGCCAATTCTTGGTATAAATAAAATGGGTTTCTATATCTGGCAATATGGTAGACCAGAAACTCTTCCTGACTCAGTAACAACAGCTGAAAGTAATGATTAATAATAAAAAGAAATCCCTGAATCTGTCAATGATCTTGAAACAAAGAGTGATGGTTAATTTCGTGTCAACTTGGTTAGGCTATGGTGCACAGACAACAACCACTTGTCAAGGTGCTGGATGCTGCTGTGAAGGGATTCTGTAGATAAGATTCATGTTGACGGTTGACTATAAGTAAAGGAGATTACCTTTGATAACATGGTGGATCTCATCCAATCAGTTGAAGACCTCAAGAGTAAATTCCAAGATTTCCTGCAGAATTCTGCCTCAAGACTGCAGTGTCAGCTCCTGCCTGAGTTTCTGACCTGCCCTATGGACTTTAGATTTACCAGCCCCTACAACTACATAGCCAGTTCCTAAAAAAAAACAAAAAAAAAAACAAAACTCTCTCTCTGGATGTACTGTATATTTATATGTGTATTGTATATATCTTGGCTCTGCTTCTTGTTTTTGGTTTTGTTTTTCTGGAGAACTCTGATACATAAAGTAAAGAATAGTAAGAAGAAAGCTGAGTGAAGGCAAGGCTAAACCGGTAATCTGGGTACTGAACCCAGCTTTCATTTTGAGGGTACCTGCTGCCGGGTGTAGGCTCTAAAGGAGAACTTGCTGCTTTGAGCTAGGACCCCAAAAGTGTATTCCATCAATCCAGGAGTGTGGTACAAACAATGGAGAATACAAAGATAATTGTATGGAGAATAGAAAGATAATTGCTGGCATTTCCTTAGATGAGGAGAAACCTCCCTGAGCATTTTAACTACAAGCCAGTGTTCTTGGGGTGATTCTAAATGCCTATAAGTTTTTTTCACATGGTTTCAGATTGTGCTCCCAGGCAACACAGGGGAATATACTCACATCTTGCAGGAACCTAAACATTATCCTACACATTAAACATTCCTACATTAGGTTAGCAAAAAAGGGAGTAGTTCACAGTTACAGGTCACTTACAGAAGGCAATAATGTAGCTTGAGTGAGAACCAGCAGCAACACTCCATAGAAATAGATTCCTGAGGTCATCACATACTGGGAATGTTTAGACATAGGTTATAGAGTAACTACAATTGACATGTTTAAATAAAGTAAAATGAAGTTTGAAAATAAAACAATGAACAAGAAACTGTAAAGTATGATGAAAGGGTTATAAAAGAGAAATAACAGAACTTACAAAAATGAAAAAACCATATAATTATTGAAATTACTCATTGGATGAGGATAGTAGCATTGGGAAAATTGAAAGAAGAGTCAGTGATTTGGAAGATAGAAATCATGGAATTATTCATGATGTGTGAGAGAGCAAAGATAAATAATGTGAAAGAGGTTTTCTAATTAGAGGCCTTAGGCTGTAGAACTGTCATCCTTACACTTGAGCAATCATCAGAATCCCCTGGAGGACTTGTTCAAATACAGATTGCTGGGCTGACCCCCAGAGTTTCTGACATAGTAGGTCTGGGATGTGGCTAAGAGTTTGCTTCCCTAATAAGTTCTCAATGATGCTGATGCTTGTGGGGACTCAACTTTGAGAACCATTGCTATCAGTGTGGTTCAAAGCTTGCCTTTGCTGATTTGAAAGCCCACTTGCACTTCTTGATTGTGTAACCTTGGACATTTTTCATCACTTTTCTCTGCCTCAGTCCCTCCATCACAGGGTTGTTGTGGGGAACATGTGGATTAATGCTCACAGAACACTTAGCGCTGTGGTAGTAAGGGTGAGGATTTTGAAAGTGTTAGCTGTTACAATGTCTTGTACACAGGACCCCCGATGGATTCTTTCCCAAGCACTCCAGATCACAGAATTCATGAGCCCTCTGAGTGTTGTATTGAAGCTGTCCAACTCAGACTGGGACTTGAACCCATAGTCTTTTATTTGAGATCACACACCTGATCTCAGGACTTAATAAAGCTCAGGTTCTCAATGTCTTGTCACAGAAAGAATTCAGTGAAAGACAAAGTGATAGGTAAGCAATGGATTTATTCAGAGAGAAACGTATTCCACAGACAGAGTGTGGGCCATCTTAGAAGGCAAGAGACCCTGAACTATGGGATGGTTAGTTTTCATGGGCTGGTTAATTTCACAGGCTAATGAGTGGGAGGATTATCCTATTTTGGGGAAGGGGTGGAGATTTTCAGGGATTCAGCCACTGCCCACTTTTTGACCTTTTTATGATTGGCCTCTAAACTGTCATGGCACCTCTGGATGTCTCATTTAATTGTTAATGTATTACAATGAGAGTATAATGAGGCTCAGGGTTATTGGAAATTGACTGCTATCTTGGACCTAGTTGGTTCTGTTGGGGGAGTTTGTAATTTCTTTGGTTGTGTCTCATCACAACACAAATTTGAAGTGACGGACCAGTGTTACAGCCCTCGGATGGACAAGTGCTACAGCTCCATGTTACAGCTCACTCTTATTTAGAAAGTAAAAGAAAATACATCCTTGAAGCATGAGGGCATGCTGACCCAAAACATGTGAAGAGAAGATAGGCCCCCTGCCCAGTTTTGGCTCCTCTTTTTATGTGTTTGTCTTCCTCCCCTGGGCCTGTCCTGTGTAAATTGGGCTAGCCAGAAGTGCTGTTTGTTCCACCCGAGGTCCTCTCTCCGGTCCTCGGACCTTCATTTGTTCTATTTTCACAGGCTTTTCCCTTCCTTGTCTTTTAGCCACCGCCATTCTGGACTCCTTTTTCCTATTCTAACTACCTAACAGTTCCAACCAGTTTTTGTAACATCCTATGACTATATTGGGCTTCCCAGGTGGCACTAGTGGTAAAGAACCTGCCTGCCAATGCAGGAGACTTAAGAGATGCAGGTTTGATTCCTGGGTTGGGAAGATCCCCTTGAGCAGGGCAGGCAATTCACAGCAGTATTCTTGCCTGGGAAAAATCCCATGGACAGAGGAGCCTGGCGGGCTGTGGTCCATAGGGTCGCAAAGAGCTGGATATGGCTGAGGCGCACACACGCATGGCTGTATCATTCTTATAAGGGTTGTGCCCTACCCTCTTCCCTCCTGTCTCAGTATTAGGGATGTTCCAATGCTACCAATTCTCTGAAATATAAGGAAGCTTGTTGGGTTAAAGTGCGCAAAGCTGATTTACATAAAGGCTTGCCTTGATTGTGAGAATTTGATGATGTAATATTTAAAAAGAAATCTACCTATTTTTACACAAAATATTGAATATGCTGAATTCACTTATGATGACATGATTCCAAATAGCACGTTTAAATAAATAGCTGAAGCTCATTTGTCATGTCAACAAAAATTAATCAGTAGATTTAGAAAGAAATTAAAAATTTTATTTGAGCAAAATTGAGGATTATAACCAAGGAATAGACCCTCAGAAAGTTCCAAGAACTGTTCCATCCTTAGAAGTCAAAGCACAGTTATATAAATTTTTGAGACAGGCTCCAGGCTCTACTCCAGGCTGTACATTAAATAACCTATTTGACAGTTTACATAATCCAGATCTGCAAGTATGAGGTGGTGGGTCTTTGTGACCCCTTACAAGGTCAAGAAGGACTCTTATCTACAAAAAGTTATCTTGTTCATGCTAGGAGAAGGTTACTCTTTAGGGCTAAGTTGATGGGGGAAGTTTGGTTGATGCATAATGTAGATAGTCAATGTACAGTAGAAGGCAGAGAAAACCATTTCATATATAAATTTTTCTTATCTTGCCATAAAATATGAATTTTATTTCACAGTAACCAGTAGCATGTATCGAATATTTGAATATAAGTATTCGCATGCTAAAATTCTTGGAAGAGCTCATTCTGTCATAGTGGATTATCCTGGATCCACTCATACTGGCTGGTGGGAGCAAATATAGACATATCTTTTCAACTCAGCAATGTCACTTTGGTAGCCTGACATCTGCCACGGTGTGAGTCTGAGTGTATATACTATAGTGTTAGTTAGTTTTAGTCGCTCAGTCGTATCTGACTCTTTGGCCCCATAGACTGTAGCCTGCCAGGCTCCTCTGTCCATGGGATTCTCCAGACAAGAATACTAGAGTGGGTAGCCATTCCCTTCTTCAGGGATCTTCCTGACCCTGGGATCAAACCCTGGTCTCCTGCATTGCAGGCAGATTCTTTACCATCTGAGCCTCCAGGGAAGCCCCTAGATATACCATAGAACATGGCAAATACTAGGAACCAGGGCTTTTCCTTCACCGGTACCCCAAGAACATTTCAGAACACCATTGGTTTAACATACAGAATATTGCCCATGCTTCCTTGCTTAGGAATCCTTTTTACAAAGTTATACTAAACTTCAGGGGTGTCCATCCTTATTTGAGTTCTGGTTGTTTATACTGCTGAAATCTGCATTATTAACTTTTTGAAATTTGGTTTTATTATAATCAGGTATGCATACACATAGCTCTAAGAATCAATGAGTTCTTGTATGGACATGTGGACAAAGTCCACTTGAGTGGACAAAGCCATTGCAATCATTTGAGTTTTTTAATCTCTCTGTAGGCATTCAGCCTTTTCAGCCATATCCCTATTATTAAAAACTGAATAAGCCAATTGCAATAAGTCATTCATAAGAGTCTGAGGACCAGCAGTCACCTTTTGAATTTTGCATCTGATATCTGGAGCAGACTGGGCTATGAAATGCATAGCCAAAAAGGCCTGTCCCTTATGGGAGGAGGGATCCACATTTTGTATACTTTTTTAAAGTTTCCATTAATTTCCCTTGAAAAACTGCAGGATTTTCATCTGATCCCTGTTGAACTTCTTTTACTTTCTCATTATTAACAGGCTTTACTGAAAGCTTTTTCATGCCTTCTATCAAACAGCTAGTCACATGTTCCCATCTGTCCTGTCAATAGAATTTATCTGGTAATTCCACTGTGGATTCGTCTCAGGGATGGTGTCATTCCCCACTTGAAAGACTGCATGTCCTTGTTGGACTCTGGCTGCCGGTATTATACACTTTCCTCTGGAGTACAGCAGTGGGAAATCTTCCCAAGTGGCTCCGTGGTAAAGAGTCTACCTGCAATGCAGAAGACGTGGGTTCCATACCCGGACTGGGAAGATCCCCTGGAGGAGGAAATGGCAGCCTACTCCAGTTCTCTTTCCTGGAGAATCCCATGGACAGAGGAGCCTGGCTAGCTGCAGTGTATAGGGTCACACAGAGTCAGACATGACTGAAGTGACTTAGCGCACAGCAGTGAGATTGTAAATATCCCCAGGTGAGATCAAAAGATCTCATTAACCTGGTAAACTCCTTAGTAAAAAGTTCAGGGTCCTCAGAAAAACTTCCCAATTTCTCCTCTGCCATATTTCGATCAAATATCGTAAAAGGCATGGGGACTCCTACGTTCCTTGATTTCTACCAGGAATTTCCCTCAGACACAGAAGTCTAGGGGCAGTTGGCTGCTAACTCATGCCACATGGGGGCTAGCTGGACTGAGACTGGGTCCCTTGGGTAACTCAGAGTACCAAGAAGGAGTTCCAGAACATGGTGGCGGCATTTCCTCACCCTTGCGTACACTTTCCCCTGGGATTTTAGCTTCAACTGGAGCAGAAGCTCTCTTCAATATAGGGAGCCTCTGTTAGTTCAAAGGTTCCTCCAGGAGGACTGCTGCTGTTGTTTATTTGCTCAGCTATGTCCAACTCTTTGTGACCCCATGGGCTGCAGGATACCAGCCTTCCCTGTCCTTCACCATCTCCTGAAGCTTGCTCAAACTCATGTCCATAGAGTCGGTGATACCATCCAACCATCTCATCCTCTGCCACCCCCTTCTCTTCCTGCCCTCAATCTTTCCCAGCAGGAGTGTGGGGAATATTGCTCCCTCTGGTACGGCACCTACTGCAGGAGGAGCAGGTTCTTCCTGCAGGAGATCCGTCTTCACGTGGCCCCGAATCCTGGGTCAGCTAAAATGTCCTCTGAGTCCTTCCTTAAATTAACCTTCTGGGTTACACATGTATTAGATTCCCTTCCAATTACATTTCCCAAATACAAGGTCAAAAAATCTTTAACATATGGTATTTCACTCCATTTTGACTCCCTTCTACAGTATAAAACCAACTGCAATATAGTATTATAATTTAAAGACCCACTCAATGGCCACTTTTCTTGACTTTCTAACTAATATTGAGGCCAGACTTGGTTACATAGCCTGATAAGCTTTTTCTTTTTTAGATCTTGTTCAGTTTTTTCCAGTTCTGGGGTATGTGTACCAGAGGGGTGTTGACTGGGATTGATTTGGTTTGAATCACCTTAGAGCCAAACCTGGGGAGATGTCTCTGA
Source organism: Aepyceros melampus (assembly GCA_006408695.1). Taxonomy (NCBI): domain Eukaryota; kingdom Metazoa; phylum Chordata; class Mammalia; order Artiodactyla; family Bovidae; genus Aepyceros; species Aepyceros melampus. Next base: position 218,836 of record SJXQ01008614.1, on the reverse strand, counting down.
TTTCCGAGTTATCCAAAAGTTTTGTTCTTGTGCAATTTGATCAAGATTTGTATTTATAATTTTAGATGATATCCCTTTCCAAAGTAGTCCCCAACTAGATGTTAGTGCCTGAGAAATTGTTGCAAAAGAATAGTTCAGAAGGTGTCCCCTATGGTGCTGGTGCCAACAATGACCTGAAATAGATCTGGCAGCAAGTGGGAAATGGAAGGGTTAACATTTGCAAGGTCAGGAGGGAAGACTGACATCAAGGCCTGGTGACTGCTAAGTCACTTCAGTTGCGTCTGTGTCTTTACAACTCTATGGACTGTAGCCAACCAGGCTCCTCTGTCCATGGGATTCTCCAGGCAAGAATACTGGAGTGGGTTGCTATTTCCCTCTCCTGGGGATCTTCCCGACCCAAGGCCTTATAGTTATTCAATTGAGCACTCCTAGTAATTAAGGAAAAGTACTTAAGTCTTGTAAGCTGGTTCCCTGCCAAATAAACTGAGAGCAAAGAATGAATCATTGTACCTTGGTGATCATACGGGTCTTCTGGAGTTAAAAGAAAAGAAATGGAACAGAAACAGATGTAGAGCTTAGAAAGAAAATCTCAGAGTGAAAGAGGAGAGTATAGATTGCTAAATCCTGCAATGTCGTATAGTGGCTGGCTTTATTTCAGACTTGCTATTGCATTTGCAGGAGCATTGACATTCCACTGCCTTTTTATGTAGCGAGGACTTGAACTTGATCAAAGCAACCCCAGTGAAATTCCTTCCTTTTTATATACCATTTCCCTTGTTTTCTGCACCGCAATATCTCTTCTGTATTTCCATACCACTTTTCTATAGCAACCCATACTGATTGTCATAGTTTCTCCAGTTTTCTGTCCTTGAACATCCGTGTCATCATTCCCCTGGCCTGTTCCTAGGAATCCAATCGAGCCCCAAAGCATTTGGAGTTGATTGGCTGGGCTGAAATGGGCTGTCAGGTGGTGGAGCATCCTCCCCAGGACTCCTGGCCTGTGGCATCCCATGGCCCTGCAAGCCCCGACCCTAGACCTTCTTACCTTACCATTGTCCTGTCATCACCAGCTGAAACTGTTGTGTTGTTTCCAGGGCTCCAAGGAGTTCTGCACCATAGTTCTTTATGTCTCAGTGCAGAGAAGAATTCAGTGAGAGCAAAGTAGTAGATAAAAAATGACTTACCATAATAGAATGTGAAGTTTACAAGCAGGTGGGCGAGAAATGCCGCACCCTGAGAACTTAGTGGGCTACAGTTTTATAATCAAAGGAAAAGTAGGGGAGAAGAAGTTCTTTGTCTTTTTTTCAGTAGATGTCTTGTTTTCATCATCAGTTCCTCCCCCAGGTAGGGCAGGGAAGTTTATTTGTCCCTTGCTGTATGGTCAGACCAGGACTGTCATAGCATTTGGGAAAAATATTTTTAGGTGTCAGTACAATAACGTTTTTAACTTTGAAAGCCACCTTCCCATAAGTGATTGTTTTTTGTGTGCACAGAGTCTGTTTTGGGGGTATTTAACTTGATGACACCACTGGGCAGATTGAAGGTCTTATTTTCCACTATTGTTTTATTGTTTTGGGAGTATGGTGCAAAGAATATGTCTTAGGGGCCGAAGAATTTGTTTCGGGGGTTATTAGCTGACTGAGCTCACTGGACAGGATGTGGGTCTCATGCCACCATTGTTTTATTGTTTGGGGCATGTTTCCTGCTCCTTTTGTGTGGTTTTGTTGGGTAAGTAAGCCTCCTTGATTTTGTGGTTAAGCAAAGCTGCTTTCTCAAGTAATCATTAACTTACAGGGATCTCCGATATTTTTCAATGTAAATTCCTTTAGTGGGAGAAGGCAATGGCACCCCACTCCAGTACTCTTGCCTGGAAAATCCCATGGGCAGAGGAGCCTGGTAGGCTGCAGTCCCTGAGGTCGCTAAGAGTGACTTCACTTTCACTTTTCACTTTCATGCTTTGGAGAAGGAAATGGCAACCCACTCCAGTGTTCTTGCCTACAGAAACCCAGGGATGGGGAAGCCTGGTGGGCTGCCATCTATGGGGTAGCACAGAGTCAGACATGACTAAAGTGACTTAGCAGCAGTGGGATTAACTGTTTATCACCTATTTTGTCCCTTCATTGTGTCTCTATCCCATTCATCTCAGAGAGTCAGCTCTGAGGGGTCGAGTAAAGCAAGATCTTAGTTCCCTGCCCAAGAATTGAATCTGGGCATTCTGGATGAAAACCAAGAACTCTGACCGTCAGACTAGCAAGGGCTAGAGGCTAGAAGCAAATTTTCTTTGACTCTTGCCCCCACTTGAAAAATGCATTTCTCAAGGAGGTAAGAAGTTTAAAAACAGGCACTTGTTTATTATGAGAGACACAGCAGAAAAAGTGGGAGAGCACACAGAGAAATAGAAAAAAGGCAGAGATGCACACCCAGAGAGAAAGTGTGTGTACATCCCCCCAGTGAGGAGGAGCACAGTGAAGACGTGGTTCAACCATTTATACAGGACAGTTCTTTAGGGTCTTTATCTTTCTTTTGGTCAATTGTTTGGTTTCTTTTCCCACACCTGACCTGCCAGAACCCTCCCCAACACGCATGCGCAAATTTTTTTCCAAGATAGATTCCAACCCAGAGGTTTATGGGATCATATATTAGCATCACATATTATGGGGTGGTGACCCCCAAGGAGCCTTTCTGCATATGTGAAATATCTCATTTGCCCCAAGGAGGGGAACATATGACCTCCTGATCTTTGCTCAAACAAGGTTTAGCCCCTCTCTGTTCCTGCCATGACTGTTATCTTAAGGATCCCACAGGAGACAGAGATTGGCTATTTATCGTGTTTCTGTTGTTGCTTCCATTTTGAAATAGGAACAAGAGGTTGGTTGTAAATATCTAACCTGGAGCCCACCTACCTCCTGTCTTAGGAAATGCAAACAGGAGGCTAGCTGTAAATGCCTAACCTCGAGCCCATCTATCTCTTCAGAATAAATAGTGCCTACTGAAGGGACTTCTCTGTCCTGCAGGTTAAAATTTAATTTTCTGAAGGGGCAGCGATTTTATACTAGGAAGCAAGTCTGTCCAATGTCACGTCTTCACCTTTATTTTAGGAAAAGAAAGGAAATTTCAACAAAATAAAGCTCATGTATAAGGTTTAAAGAAAAAGGAATTATAGATTGTCTTGGATAGTATTCATACTTGAAATAATTTCCTATACCATCTATTACACACATCAGATGGAGAAGGCGATGGCACCCCACTCTGGTACTCTTGCCTGGAAAATCCCATGGATGGAGGAGCCTGATGGGCTGCAGTCCATGGGGTCACTAGGAGTCGGACACGACTGAGCGACTTTCATGCATTGGAGAAGGAAATGGCAACCCACTCCAGTGTTCTTGCCTGGAGAATCCCAGGGATGGGGGAAGCCTGGTGGGCTTCCATCTATGGGGTCACACAGAGTCGGACATGACTGAAGCAACTTAGCAGTAGCAGCAGACACATATCAGAAGGATTAATGATGGCTGAATATCATTTATCACAAAACATTTAATTACATTTTATAACTTAAAATGTTTATTTTATTAAGGCAAAGACTTGTGAAACACATTTTAGAATTCTTCATTGGAAAGAGCTGTAAAACTTTTTTCCCAGACTTAATGCATGGCTTTGCAAAAAATCGAGTAAGGTACTAAGATTAATGTCAGTCTGTTCAGGCTGCCACAACAAAGGACATAGACTGGGACCTGAAGCAGGAGAAATTTAGTCTTTCACAGTCCTAGAGGCTGGAAGTCTGAGATGAGGGTATCATGGGTTGGTTTCTTCTGAGGCCTCTCTCCTTGGCTTCCACACGGCCGCCTTCTCCTGGCGTCCTCACATAGTTTACCCTCTGTGTGCACATCTGTATCCAATCTCTTCTCATAAGGACACCAAGCAGATGCATAGGATTAGGGGCCACCCCATGACCTCTGTAAAAGCCCTGTCTCCAAATATAGTCAAATTCTGAGGCACTTGGGTGAAGACTCTAACATATGAGTTTTTGTGGACACAGTTTAGCCCACGAGAGCCCGTCTCCAGGCACACGGGATGGATTGGTCGTGAGCATGCTGCAGCCGTTATGTTTGCACAGGAGTTTCTGCGTTTAGACTGCATTCAACCTTGCATGGCCCGAGGCTCGCTCCAGCACTGCCTTCCACTGTGGGTGCTCAGGCTCCAAGCATAAACACTGTTGATGACTAAGTTCATATTTTTATAACTTTAGAGCTGGAACACATTGTCACAATCATGTTTCTCATCTCACAAGTGAGAACTCCAGGTCCAGAAAGGTAAATGGCTTTCCTCCTCCAGTCCACTCAGCACCTCCCAACCCCATCTTAGGCCCACACAGGGTCTTCTCTCAAGTGTCACCACAGGAAACATCAAACCTTCAGACCAAGCCAGAGGACTTCCTACATCTCCAGGTCTAGGGTTCATGTGATAATGGAAAACATGCTTTTGGGGTGGAGGTGAAGTTTCCTGGGACACAGGGATGAGTCACATCTGCCTGGAGGCATGTGCAAAAATGGAGCCAGATGGCACACACAGGGGTTTCCAATTTAAAAGGCTGCCTGGATCACCCTCTCCTCTCTACCTCGAAACCTCTTCCAACCTATCTTTAAATCATCCACAAAGAGGAAAAGAAAATTCATATCATTGACAAAAATGAGAATTTATACATAACCTGCCTATCCATCCACCCACCCATCCACTCGTCCATCCATTTATCCTTTCCTTCATTCTGATATTTAAGAAAGCACTGGCTGAGCCCCTGCAGATTCAGCAGTAGGGAAGAATGGGGTCCCTTTCCTCATGCAACTTACATGGGGAGGTATTGTTGAGATGGGTGGGACTGCTTTTCAGAAGGCAAAAAGGGAATGATTTTCAGAAGAGGTGACAAGTAGAATGTAGAGGAGCTAGGAGAAGAACAAGTGATTTCAGAGAGGCAGCAGTGAGTGGTGGAATGAAGCAAGATCTTCATTCCCTACCTAGGAATTGAACCTACATAGCCTGGATGAAAACTAAAAATCCTAGTCACCAGACCAGCAAGGGATAGAGGCTAGAAGCTATTTTTCTCTGGATCTTGCCCCCAGTGAAAAATACATTTTTCATGGAGACAAGAACTGTAAAAGCAGATACAAAGTTTATTACTAGAGACACAGCACAAGTGGGGAGCACCAGAAATATAGTTTAGTTAAGACAGAAGCAAGGCAGAGATGCACCTGGAGGGAAGGGGTGTGGGCATCTCCTCTAGTGAGGAGCACTATAAAGAGGTGGTTAAGTGACTTATATAGGGCAGTTTTTTTGGGGGGAGTTTGTCTTCCCTTTGGTCAATTGTCTGGTTTCTTTTTCCACACTTGACCTGCCCTAGGACTCTCCCCAGGATGCGCAACTTTTTCCAAGATGGATTCCAGCACAGGGGCATATGGAATGGCCTTGGCATACATATTATGGGGTGGTGCCCACTATTTTTTACCCCCAAGGAATGCTTTTGCACATGTGAAATGTCTGCCTTGCCCCAAGGATGGAAAATACATGATGTCTTGATCTTTTACTCAAGCAGCATTTAGCCCTTCTGTTTCTCCCATGACTGTTATCTTAAAGTGTCCTCAGGAGACAAAGCCTGGTTATTTGCCCCATTTCTGCTGTTACTTCTTTTTCAAAGTGCAAATAGGAGGTTGTAAACATCTACTCTGGAGCCCACCTATCTCCTGTCTCAGGAAATGCAAACAGGAGGCAAGTTGTAAATGCCTGGGCCAGAACCCATCTATCTCCTGACTCACAAGGACCTTCCAGGTGGAGGGAATGATATGTTTACTATGATCTGCTTCCTAATTTCAAAGGACTCATTCTGGCTGCCATTTTTTGGAAAGTGAAGAAGTGGAAGCGGAGAGGAGCTGCGGAGGCAAAGGGATGTAGACAACCATCAGGACCCACGCTGGGATGGACTTGGAAGGTGATAGAAAGTCAAGAAGCAAGGATACACTGGTTTCCTGCTTGCTAGTGGGTGTGATTAGTGAGATGAATGGAGTGAGCTAACGTGAGGAGATGCCACTTGGGATTGGGCAGTGAGCATCCGTGATTGTTGACATCTTATTCTTGTGGGAATCTAGGTAAAATGGGACGCACAGCCTGGCTGCTGACTGGATGTTCAGGTGTGGGAGTCCAGATGTGGCCTCCTGCCATTGTGACATAGGGCGAGAACTGCCATGGAAACAGCTGTCCAGAGGTCTGGCCTGATGTCCTTGTGTAACAGAGTCTCCGACGGTGACAGCACCTTAAAGCTGTTCCTCCTGGGAAGGGTCTTGGCTCTGCTTTGCATCCCTGGGTTTCCACCCAAGCCTGATCCTAAAGCCCAGATACCATCATCTGCTCAAGTGATCCAGAATCACTGTGTATGCTTGGTAACCAGAGAGGCTAATTATATTAGTTTTTTGTGGTTTCTATAATAAATTACCTCAAGCCAGGTGGCGTAAAACAATTATTATTTATCCTCTCATAATTCTGAAGACCAGAAGTCCAAAATCAAGGTGTCAGCAGGACCAGAAGGCCCTAGGGGGAGCTCTGTGCTTTGCCCCTCCCAGCTTCTGCAGGCTGCTGAGACTTCTTGACTTGTGGACACATCACTCTGGCCTTAGCTTTCCTCTTCCCATGGCTGCTGCTTCTGTCTGTGTGTCTCTCCTCTGTGTGTCTCTTACAAGGACACTTAACATTGGATTTGGAGGGCACCGGATAATCCAGGATGATCTCCTCACTTCAGGATCCTTTATACACTTTCCAAGACTCCTTTTCCAAACAAACATGTTCTCAGGTTCCAGAAATGGGACATAGACATGTCTTTTGGGGGAACACAATTCAACCCGCAGGAATTGAATTTTGGCCCTGTTAAGTGTGAGATGCATATGGCATGTGTGAGTGGTGATGACCTAGTGAGCCAATGGAAGTGTATGTCTGGACCAAAGAGGGAAAGATCATCATCACAGGAATGGGATTTGAAGAAATGGAGCTGGAAGGGCTCACCCAGAGGGAGAGTATGGATGGAGATGGGGCTTGGGGTGAAGCCCTGAGCAGCAACCGCGCATTGAGCAGGATTCCCATGTTGCACTGCTGCATGACAAATCATTATAAAACTCAGTGACTTAAAACAACAGTTTATTATTATCATCTTTCTTGATTCTGAGGTTCAGGAATTTGGACAGGGCACAGAAGGTATGCTTCATCCCATTCCACTAATTGGGAGCCTCAGTTGGGAAGACTCAAGTGTTGGGGCTTGGGGACTTCCCTGGCAGTCCAGTGGTTAAGAATCTGTCTTCCAATGCAGGGGACTTAGGTTTGGTCTCTGGTCGGGGAAGTAAGATCTCACATACCTCAGAGCAAATAAGCCCACACTCTATAACTATGAGAAAGCGTGCAGCAATGAAATATCCCACATGCCACAACTGAAAGCAGAGGCAGCTAAATAAATAAAAATACTGGAACTTGACTGGGCCTCTTTCTTTTCTCTCTCTATCCACACAATGTCTCTACCTGGTTAACTTGAGCTTCCCTATGATATGGTGGCTTCCAAGTGGTCAGACCAATGGATGGTGACACAGAACACTAGAGATCAAGGCAGAAACTGCAAGTCCAGTTGCAGAACACTGGCATGACACCATTTTCACCGTAGTTGATAGGTTAAAGCCAGCCCACTGTTGAGAGGAGAAGAGGGACCAAGGAGTAAAGGAAGACTTGCAGCCATCTTTATTCTGCTTCAGACAGATTAACAGAGTCGGAGGAAAACCTATCCTGGCCTCATGTGAGTGTGTGTGTGTGCACTCAATCACCCAGTCATGTCTGACTCTTTGTGACCCCATGGACTGTAGCCTGACAGGCTCCTCTGTCCATAGCATTTCCCAAGCAAGAATACTGTAGTGGGTTGCCATTTCCTCCTCCAGGGGATCTTTCCAACCTAAGGATCAAAGCCATATATCCAGTGTCTCCTGCATTGGCAGGCAGAATCTTTACTACTATACCATCTGGGAAGCCTTACCTCACAGCAAAATTTGGGAAGAGCCTCTACAGCTCCCCAGTAATAATCTTCCTAGAATCTGGCTCATCTGAGACTGGGTGGTCTCTCTGTACCATCCTGAGGGTTGTGTTGGGGCAGAACTTTCTTCTCCTGAAACTCCACCCTCTCCTTGAATATGTCTACATCTGTTCAGAGGTGGGAATCCCAGAAATTCCATTTCAAGGTATGCATGGTGTTGTGTGTGTGTGTGGTGTGGTGTCTGTGCCGTACGTGTGTGTGATGCACACAGCTTTGTGACTCACTTTATGAAGTTGTTTCTAGATTTAGGCTGGGGTCCTAGGTTGTTTCTTTAGACAGGGCAGGTGAGTAGTGTGAATGTGGACTGGTTGACACTCAGTAAGTGCTTGTTGTCTTTATGTTCTCTGCATATTGACGGAAATAGCATCATGGGTCATGACCCCCTCTCTAGTCCAGGTCAGCACTTCAGAGCTTTTGGCCTTTTAAGAGCTGGCATGTTCATTTTGAGGTAGTTATACTGAGAGTGACTTCTGGGTTCAGAAACCTCCTTTAGAGCAAGAGTTAAAGTCAAGGAGCCTGATTTCACATGTTGGCCTCACTCACTAGGTGCTTCGCAGCTAGACCATGAAATAGGGATAACTTGAAAACATCTTCCTTTCACATGTGAAAGGGCCATTGAATTACAAGGGAAGCACATGGGCAGTCCATTCTCACTCATTTATAAAATCCATGCTGTGTCCCGAGGCTATGCCTTGAGTGGAACAGAGAGGACAGCAGAGCTAGGGAGGGGGCTTGGCTGATGGCAAGTTGACAGTTGACAGTTCCTCCAGGCATGCATTCACCAGCAGGAAAACTGGAGGTGTGTCCAGAAGGAACAGCGATTCACAGCAGACTGGGATGGTTGGTCACCATAAGGGCAGATGCCTGAAAAAGTTGCTTTTCTTTTCTAAATCCTCTTTACCTGTCAAATGCTGAGGGTGTTGATATGGGTCCTGCCATCGACTGAGGGTCTGTGTCCCCCAAATTAATGTGTTGAAGGCCTAATCCTTAATGAGATGATGTCTGGAGGTGGGGCCTTGGGAAGGTAATTAGGTTTAGATGAAATCATTAGAGTGGGACCCCTGTATGGGATTGTTGTTGTTTAGTCACTAAGTTATGTCAACTCTTTGTGACCCCTTGGACTGCAGCATGCTAGGCTTCCCTGTCTTTTACCATCTCCTGGAGTTTGCTCAAATTCATGCCACTGAGTTGGTGATGCTGTCTAACCATCTCATCCTCTGTCACCCTCTTTCCTTCTGCCCTCAGTCTTTCCCAGCATCAAGGTTTTTTCCAATGAGTCGGCTCTTCACATCAGGTGGCCACAGTATTGGAGCTTCAGCATCAATCCTTCTAATGAATATTCAGGATTGATTTCCTTTAAGATTGACTGGTTTGATCTCCTTGCTGTCCAAGGGACTTTCAAGAGTCTTCTCCAGCACCACAGTTTGAAAGCATCAGTTCTTTAGTGTTCAACCTTCCTTATGGTCCAACTCTCACATTAGTACATGAATACTGGAAAAACCACAGCTTTGACTAGATAGACCTTTGTTGGCAGAGTGATGTCTCTGCTTTTTAGTATGCTGTCTAGGTTTGTCATAGCTTTTCTTCCAAGAAGGAAGCGTCTTTTAGTTTCATGGCTGCAGTCACTGTCTGCAGTGATTTTGGAGCCCATTCATGCCCTTATAAGTAGAAGCACCACAGATCTTGCTCCCCTTTTCTATACCATGTGGGAACAGTGCAAAGATGGCTGGCTCTGAGCCCAGGAGGGTTTTCCTGGATCCCGCCCCCACCCCCCGCCAAGTGCTGGCCTCCAAACTCATCTTCCTCTATCATTTAGCAAGTGATGAAGAGTAGAGGCTGGGATTCAGCATGATTGTTCCCATGTACTGAGGGCCTAGCAGCCAGGACTCCTTTCCATCTCTCCCATTCACTCTGGGCCAGGAGTTACATCATGTTCACAGTCCCTGTTTTGCCAAGGACAACCACCTCGTTGCCATAAGTAAGGTCCTCCTTCATGCAAAGCTCAGGAGCTGAAGAAAATGGAATCAGGAAACTTGGGCCACTTTAAGGAATTATCACTTACAACAATAAAACTTATCCCCAACAAAGAAAACATTTAATAAAAATTGGCTTGATGGAAGATGCTGGATTTCAATCAGGATTCTGATGAAATGTTACAATCTGTTTGCCAAAATATGAGTTTCAAAGACATTGAAAGGGAAATTCAAAAAATATTTTGATTTGCTTCATTTGGGGCTTTCTAAATATTTAATGTCTAAAACCTTTCAGATTATTGATTCAAAATGATATTTATTTCCAACAACTTATGTTTAGTTTTTGCCATTTATAAACATTCCACGAAATTAGCCTCATGTGGTATTTAATATTGTTGGTAATTGCTGTGAGTGTTTTTCCCTTAGAATTCTAGCATTAAGTCATAAGAGGATGATGAAAAGGAAGGCTAATGTAATTCAAAGGGCATAAAACCTCAAAGTTGATCCTAGGAAGTTTTATACTTCTTCCTCCCATGGGGAAGCCCTCTAACAGTTTCTGCTGAATTCATTGTGAAGCTATGGAGGGGAATGAACCTAAATTCAATCTCAGTATTCCATCTAGCCTGGCCGCTCAGGCTAACAGCATCTCAAAGTGCAGATAACGCGCTGATGCTCACGGGTCCCCCTTAGCAACAGGATTACCATGGAAACACATTGTAACTCACTGAGAGGAAGCAAGCAAGAGTAGGAGGGGTGAGGAATTTCTCATTGAAATAATTACAGTGGGCCTCAGTGTGTGTTTAAGAAATGAATACACCATGACTTTTCAAAAAGAATTTCCTTTTCATAGCGTGTTTGTGACAAGTCTTGCTTTCAAACAGTTTAGCTCAAATGCTTGCTATGTTAAATCTAAATAATACTATATTTATGAAAAACATGTTTGGAGAGCTCTTGGTGGTAGATTATCTCTTTTAGGATACGGAATGTCATGTGCATTTGCAAGTTTGTCCAGACATGCACTTCCTATGAAGGAGACTGGTTATCTAAGTAAGAGGCAGAAAAGATGTATGTGAAATCTATTTTTTACAGAATTAAGGATTTGATAGGATTTTATATTAATTGAATGTGTGCTGTTTATGCTTTTTATTCAATATTCTTTATAATGAATTATCACTTTTTTGAGTTGGATTATATCAGCGCTATAACTAGTGCTGAGCCTTTTGAATATCTGATCATTTGAGATGTTCTTGGTTGCTATGAAAGATTTTGTTTCTATTTAGGAAACATTACATGCTTCTCTGAATCAGAACTAAAAGAATAAGAAATGTATTTAAAAAATTATTCCTAAAGATTCTTTGTAGTGAAGACCTGATTTTTATTTTAAAAATTAGCCTTTTATTCTGGTGAAAAATGTATATGTGTTCATGGTAAAACTTTTAGAAATTATTTAATAGCACAAAGACAAATATGAAGATTTCTCAGAAATCTCCTGGTGAGAGACACTCATCCTCAAGGTTAAGCACTCTTCCTTGAATTCTTTATTTTTAGGTGTATGCATTTTTTATTTTAGTAATTGTGGTCAGGACAGTACTTAGGAGAACTGCATTTAACATACAAAGCATTCATGGGAAGTTCTTCAGCTAAGAAGAAAAACTAAAGCACAAAGCATGCAGATTGTTTGACATACAGAGAGGTTAATTCTTCCCTCAAGAAAGATGGTACTCCATGGAGAAATTAATTAAAGTGCTCACTATGGAAACTCCATTTGAAAATTGATTCTGGCTGTGATGTTAATTTCTGAAGGTGATTTTCCAAGGTTCCTGCACCTGGGGAGGTGGTTGCAGGTTGGAACTGCTCAGCTGGCTAGGGCAGGTTTTCCACTCTGCTAACCTGGGTGAGCACTGAATTAGGTGCCTGATACATCTCTATTATTGTCTATCAAGTTGTAGTTTTCATCTATTTTGATGTAACAATGTCCGGAGTTTTCTAAGACCCAGGACCTTAGAACCAATACATTATATTAAGACAGTAATGAGGAAAATATCTAACAATATAGCTCTCTGAAATAGTAACATTGTTTACATACTGTGAAGAAAATACAGTGAAATTTAAATCCTTCCACATCTAGGGATCCTGGATGTGGGCTTTTTTTGTTGTTGTTGCTCTTCACTGCATTAACCACAACAATGCTTTAGTAGAGCTGAGAACCATGAGAGGGGGCATTCTGGAGGCCCCAGGGTGCCATGTCCATGGCTTCTGGGAGTTTCTACGAGTGTGATCAGAATATAGAATACTGAGACCTCAATTTAGAAACTAAGGACTGGGCTAGAGTCTGCAAATCAGGTAGTGATAGAATTTTCACTAGATTAATCGGTGGTTGGATTCCTTTTTCTCTGAAGAGAATTTGGAAGCGGGTTGCATTACTATAGACATTTTATAGGAGACGAAAGTTACTTGAATATCACTATGTGTAGCAAAGAAAGTGCTTGAGGCAATTTATTCTTCCCCTGTGTTTGCCAACAATAAGGCAAAAGAGCACTTTTTCCAGAAACCTTTTTACTGTGGTAAAATACACCTAGCACAAAGTTTGTCATTTTAACCATTTTTAAGTGTACAATGAAGTGGCAGTAAGTATATTCACCATGTTCTCTACAGATCACCACCATCCATTTATAGAACATTTTTATCACCCAAACCTAACCTCCAACCCATTAATCATTAACTCTTTGGTCCTCTCCTCCTAGGCCCTGGTGGCCATCATTCTAATTGCTATCTCTGGGAATTTGACTAGTCTCAGTATCTCATTTAAGTGAAATCATAGAATGTTTGTCCTTTTTGTGACTGGCTTATTTTACTTAAAGGAGTGTCTTTAAGGTTCATCTATATTGTGGTATGTGTTAGTTTCTTTCCTTCTTAAGGTTGCATAATATTTCATTTTATAGATATACTGTATTTTGTTTATCCATTTATCCATTAATTCTCACATGGTTGCTTCTACCCTTTGGCTATAATGACGCTATTGTGAACACAGGTATACAAATATCAGCTCAAATTTCAGCTTTTATTTATTTTTATTTTTGGGCACATACCCAGGAGTGGAATTGCTGCTTGATATGTAGTTCTGTGCTGTGCTTAGTCGCTCAGTCATGTCCAACTCTTTGCAACCCCATGGACTGTAGCCCGCCAGGTTCCTCTGTCCATGGGGATTCTCCAGGCAAGAATACTGGAGTGGGTTGCCATGCCCTCCTCCAGGTGATTTTCCCAACCCAAGGATCAAACCCAGGTCTCCTGCATTCAGGGCAGATTCTTTACTGACTGAGCCACTGGGAAGCCCAAGAATACTGGAGTGGGTAGCCTATCCCTTCTGCATGGTATCTTCCTGATCCAGGAATAGAACTGGGGTCTCCTGCATTGCAGATGGGTTCTTTACCAGTTGAGCTACCAGGGAAGCCCCATATAGAGTTGTTCTGTTGAATTTTTTGAGGAACCAAGCTACTTATTTCCAAAGCAGCTGTACCATTTTATATTCCCACCAGCAATGCATAAGAGTTCCAGTTTCTCCACATCCCTGTCAACAATTGTTATGTTCTCTTCTTTGTTTTGATAGTAGCCATCCTAATGGGTCTGAAGTGGAGGGTGGATACAGTTTAAGAGAAGGTGGTGGGAGTTGGGGCAGAGAAACAATCACCAGTGTGACTTTGCTCCCAGGACCAACTCTTGCTCCTTCTGCTGGGAACTGTGCTCACAGGAGGGTGCTGACAGCTGCTGCTCTGAGGATGCAGGTCACCTCCCACCCTACCCTCAGTACCTTGGAAAAGACATCCCACCTTCTCTTCGTGAACTTCCCCTTGATCTTCACACTTCATTGTCCTGAATCAGAGAGAGCAGGGCAGCAAATTGCAGTTTGTGACTAGGTTAATGCACACAGTGAATTAATAAAAAAAAAAAAAAGTGTATAGAAAAGTGTAACTTTTGGGGAAAAAGAAAATGAAAAGCCGAAATCAAGTGGGGGTACTCTCTGCAAGAGAGTTCCAAAAAAACATCTATTTCTGTTTTATTGACTATGCCAAAGCCTTTGACTGGATCACAAGAAACTGGAAAATTCTGAAAGAGATGCGAATACCAGACCACCTGACCTGCCTCTTGAGAAACCTGTATGCAGGTCAGGAAGCAACAGTTAGAACTGGACATGGAACAACAGACTGGCTCCAAAGAGGAAAAGGAGTACGTCAAGGCTGTATATTGTCACCCTGCTTATTTAACTTATATGCAGAGTACATCATAAGAAACACTGGGCTGGAGGAAGCACAAACTGGATCAAGATTGCTGGGAGAAATATCAATAACCTCAGATATGCAGATGACACCACCCTTATGGCAGAAAGCGAAGAGGAACTAAAAAGCCTCTTGTTGAAAGTGAAAGAGGAGAGTGAAAAAGTTGGCTTAAAGCTCAACATTCAGAAAACTAAGACCATGGCATATGGTCCCATCACTTCATGGGAAATAGATGAGGAAGCAGTGGAAACAGTGGCAGACTATTTTGGGGGGGCTCCAAAATCACTGCAGATGGTGATTGCAGCCATGAAATTAAAAGACACTTGCTCCTTGGAAGGAAAGTTATGATCAACCTAGACAGCATATTAAAAAACAGAGGCATTACTTTGCCAAAAAAGATCTGTCTAGTCAAGGCTATGCTTTTTCCATAGCGAGAAATGGATGTATGGATGTGAGATTTGGACTATAAAGAAAGCTGAGTGCCGAAGAATTGATGCTTTTGAACTGTGGTGTTGGAGAAGACTCTTGAGAGTCCCTTGGTCTGCAAGGAGATCCAGTAAGTCTGTTCTAAAGGAGATCAGCCCTGGGTGTTCACTGGAAGGACTGATGTTGAAGCTGAAACTCCAATACTTGATCACCTGATGCAAAGAACTGACTCATTTGAAAAGACTCTGATGCTGGCAAAGATTGAGGGCAGGAGGAGAAGGGGATGACAGAGGATGAGATGGTTGGATGGCATCATCGACTTTTTCATGGACATGAGTTTGGGTGAACTCAGGGAGTTGGTGATGGACAGGGAGGCCTGGCGTGCTACTGTTCATGGGGTCACAAAGAGTCAAACACGACAGAGAGACTGAACTGAACTGAACCCTCTGAAGTGTACCTAGGTGGAAACTTCCACCATCCCAGCTCCCGCCAAGATTCCCCTACTGCTGCCATCTGCTCCTATTAACCCCAAAGACCCAGGACTAATGCTTAGGGACTAACAACAGTGGTGACTCAGCTCCTGAGTCATTTGCCAGGACCTCAGTCAGTGTAGGCCATTTCATTTCTAATCTCATAATGTTTAAAGGAGAGAATCCCTTGGGATCTTTCCATAAAGCTATTTGTAGTCCAGTTCAGATGCCACCCACTGGATCTGTCACAACCTCCATGACTTTCTGCAAGTTCTGGGCTGCAAATCAAGGGTTCCGCTTTAGAGAATGGAAATTGATCACTGTGGGAGTCATTATGGAACATCCGGGTCTTTGCTGCTCCGGGCTGAGAGGGGAAAGCTCTGACTAAATGTGCTGTCCTGGGGTCGGCAGAATTATTATTTGATTTGGTTTCAGAAATTATTCATCCTGCATAACAGACTCTGTACCTTTTGACCAACATCTCCACATTTCTCCTACCCCCAAGCCTCTGGAAACCATCAATTCACTCTGTTTCTATGAGTTTAATTATGTAGATTTCATGTATACGTGAGATCTCACAGTAATTGTCTTTTTGCCTTTGGCTTATTTCACTTAGCATGATGTCCTACTGGTCCTACTGTGTTGTCACAGATGGCATGGCTTTCTTCTTTATCCGTTCTTCTGTCAGTGGACACTAAGGTTGTTTCCGTATCTTGGCTATTGGGATCATACTGCAGTGACTATGAGAGTAGAGATGTCTCTTTGAGATCCTGATTTCATTTCCTTTGAGTATATACTGAGACGTAGAATTTCTGCGTTATATGGTCCTCCAGTTTTTAAAAATTCTTTTTAAAAAACATTATTTATTTATTTTTGGTTGCGCTGAGCACATGGGCTGCACGTGGGCTGTCTCTTGTTGTAGCAAGCGGGGACTATTCTTGGTTGCTGTGCACAGGCTTCTCATTGCTGCAGCTTCTCTTTCTGCAGAGCACCGGCTGTATGTGTGTGGGCTTCGGGAGTTGCAGCACGTGGGCTCAGTAATTGCAGTCCATGGGCTTAGTTGCTCCATGGCCTGCGGAATCTTCCCAGACCAGAGATCGAACTCATGTTCCCTGCATTGGCAGGCAGACTTCTATCCACTGGACCACCAGGGAAGTCCTATGGCAGTCCAATTTTAATATTCTGAGGAACTCTATAGTATATTTTATAGGGGCTGAACCAATTTACATTCCAACCAACAGTGAACAGCTGTTCCTCTTCTCCACTTCCTCACCAACACTCGTTATCTTTCTTTTTTCTGATAGCAGCCATCCTAAAAAGTTTGAGGTGATATCTCATCATAAATACGATTTGCATTTCCCTGATGGTTTGTGTTAGAAGTGCAATGCTTTTCATGTATCTGTTGGTCATCCAGTCATATTACTTAAGTCAAATGGGAAGATTTAACTTTTTCCCGAGATTGTTAATGAGACAGGATGGATTAAAGGTTAAAAGTATTAGGTTTGGAGCTGGACACATATGCATTAGAATCAATTCAGTCACCCACTAGAGCTGTGTGGGCTTGGAGACATTTTCAACCTTTTCTGAGTTTATTTCTTCATCTGTAAAATGGGGTAACAGTTCCTACAGCATTGCTCTGAGAATTCAAGGAGAATTTTGTAAACCTTTAGCTCAACCTGATAAGCTAGTAATATGTATTTGAATGAATTTACTCAGAGCAAACAGCTATCAACTTTACCTGCCTCAAACAGAAATCATTATTGATTTGTTCTACTGTGTTAGCCTTTGCTAACCTGGATTTCCAGCAATTGGATATTTAAGAAAATACAAAATGATGTTTTTACTGTCGTCTTCTACATCCTCCACCTGAAGCACCTGGAGTAAGAGCTGCCTGCATGGTTTTTTCAAAGGGAGTTCTTTCCTCAGAAAGTGCATTAAAGTTTTGTAGAGGAGGGTTGAGCTGGCAGACCCCAGAGGACGAGGAGCTAGAGGCAGTGGTTTTAGAAGAGAAACCTAGAGCTTGACGCTTGGTGGGGTTGGTGTCGAGGGAAGAGAGACCCTAGAGTAAGAGGCAGTGGTAGTAGTTTGGTTGCTAAGTCATGCCCGACCCTTGTGACCCCATAGACGGCAGCCCGCCAGGCTCCTCTGTCCATGGGATTGTCCAGGCAAGAATATTGGAGTGGGTTGCCATTTCCTTCTCCAAGAGTAAGAGGGGCATAGGCTTTGGGGTTTTGTGAGAGTGAGTGAGTGTGCATGTGTGGTATGTGTGTGGTGTGTGGGAGTGAGAGTGTTGGAGAAGATTGTGAATGTGTCTGTGTGTGTGTAGACACAGACGGGCCCTCTGCCCCTTGGGGGCTCAGTGTGGACTGCTAATGAAAGGACCCCTGTAGAGACGGGTGGCACTGCTCGGGGGCATCAAGAGTCAGAGAAGACAACAGCAATCTCCAAGGGGCTGCTCTAAGTCTGCCTGGAGCCAAGCCTGCAGCCGCCCAGGGCAGCCAGGAACACGAGTAAGGATGCAGATTAGGAGTGCCAAAGGCCCACCTCATCCCATCACCAGTTACCTGGTACTCACAGGTGACAAGGAGGGCTTTTCCTACTGACTCAGGTAGCCAGGAGCTCAGTAAGAGGCTAAGAGGAATAGAGAAATGTGTCATTTAAAAAATAGAAATGGAAATATACAAAAATTAAGTGGTAAGAGTTCAAGAAACATTGCAGTTATGTTAGACGCGCTGGTGGTAGAGAACCCACCTGCCAATACAGGAGACATAAGAGACTCGGGTTCAATCCCTGGGTTGGGAAGATCCTCTGGAGGAGGGCATGGCAACTCACTCCAGTACTCTTGCCTGGAGAATCCCATGGACAGAGGAGCCTGAGGGGCTACAGTCCCTAAGGTTGCGAAGAGTCGGACTGACGTGACTTAGAGCGCACGCAACCTCAGCACTGCTCAGCATCTACCTGAGAGTGGGAAAGCTTCTGAATCAGGATCTGAGTAAAGCGCTACAGGTGAGCACCTAGTCCTTACCCAGACACACAAGTGCTGGAGGAGCCCCATGTGGCTCCACGTCACTACTCTGGGTGCTGTCTCAGTCCAGTTGCCTCAGGCCAACTCAAGAGAAATTCAGGGAGGTGTTTAAGCCGGTGAAGGTCATAACAGTGCTTTCATGGAGGCTTCTGATTCTGGGTTGAAGGCTGTTGGGATTTGCACATCACTGTGATGAGAGAGAGAGTGATGTGCAGCCGCCAACATTCTCAGAGATTGCTGAGGATGGGGTCATCTGTCTCCCCATGCTCCCCAGGGATAATACATGTCTGTTCTGGACAACAACAGGGTAGTTCACGGTTCAGAGATGAGAACAAGAACTGAACATTTTTGAGGGACCGCTCCCTTTGGTGGAAATAATCTGATTGGGAGCAACTGTGCACTTGTGAACAAGCGGGGATGTTACCTCTCTAGAGCAACGTGGGGGTGGTCACATGGGGCAAATTTGGTAGCCTAGTGGCTGTGGACCCCACTTCACAGAGTGGATTCACGCTTGCCCCACCACTCTGGCCTTATGGCCAGAGGATCTAGTTCTACTTAGTGACTCCTAGTGGGTGCTCAGCTCATGTCTGCAAAGAACCCAGGGAATGGAAAGAGGGCTTTAGACTCTGCTGTGCTTTTTTAATGGGTCTTCTCTGGTGGCTCAGACTGTAAAGAATCTGCCTGTAATGCAGGTGAACCGGCTTCAGTCCCTGGGCCTGGAAGAACATAGCTTGCCCTGACTTTCTTTGTGAAGGAATGGGGACAAATTTGACAATCTTTAATTTTAATTTAAAACCAAGGGTATGAACGCTGAAAAGAGAGAAAGAAAGAAAGGAAGGAAGTTGAAATGAAATTTCTGGTACTACAAGACATAGGAAGGCAGGGATATTCTTGCTTATATTAAGGACAAGGGTGTGAGGGCATAAAGAATGCAGATATTTGTCCATTGTTATGGTAATTTCTTGTGTGGCCTGCTTAGTCATGTCCAACTCTTTTGCAACCCCATGGACTGTAGCCCACCAGGCTCCTCTATCCATGGGATTCCTCAGGCAAGAATATTGGGATGGGTTGCCATTCCCTTCTCCAAGGGGTCTTCCTGACCCAGAGATTGAATCCAGGTCTCCTGCATGGCAGATGGATTTTTTTTTTTTTTTGCCATTTAAGCCAACAGGGAAGCCACTTTCACATTCATTGTTATCACTTAGAAAAAATGATTTTTGAGGTATGAATTAGATTCCTATTTTGTGACTAGAGGTCAAATAGTATTTGGAATGGTGAAGAAACTGACAAATCCACCTGGGAAGTAGCAGATGGGCATCAGGATGGGCTAAGTCTTTAGCAATCAGCTTTCTGGAACACAACAAACAAATAAACCTTGATCCATGGTTGCCGATTTCTATGGCGTCAGGGCTCCATCATGGCCGATTTTAAGTTACTAGTGGCTCAGAGGTTAAAGCGGCTGCCTCCAATGCGGGAGACCCTGGTTTGATCCCTGGGTCGGGAAGATCCTCTGGAGAAGGAAATGGCAATCCGCTCCAGTATTCTTGCCTGGAGAATCCCATGGACGGAGAAGCCTAGTAGGTTACAGTTCACGGGGTTGCAAAGAGTCGGACACGACTGAGCGACTTCACCTCTCCTCACTCTCACCAAAGACTTCATATCAGCCTTAAAATACCAGGCTCTGGTGGTCAGAGGGTAAAGAATCTGCCTGCAATGCAGGAAACCTGGATTCGATCTCTGGGTCGGAAAGATCCCCTGGAGGTGGAAATGGCAACTCACTCCAGTCTTCTTGCCTAGAAAATCCCAGGGACAGAGGAGCCTGGTAGGCTACAGTCCCTGGGGTCACAAAGAATCAGACGGGACTGAGTGACTCTTTCTTTCTAACAAGCTCTATTGAGCTGGTACCAGCTGGCTCTAGCACAGTACTGCTTGGTAAAGAAAATGAGTGCATGTCCATCTTTTTAGTGACCCTGAGTACTTCCTTGCTGCCAGGGGATATTTAGGAATAATAATTTGCCTCTGCGGGAAGCAATAGGACAGGAAATTTTGCATTAAATATAATACTGCATGGATGAGTATGTCTTGAGGCTAGACACACTAGATCCTACTTCCTACTGACATCCTAAAAAGGTCATTTCCTGGAGTTGTGTTTTTCCTGCCAATAATACTTCTACTAGCTTTTGTGGTAGACATTGGCAGTCTAGCTATCTGTCTCAAATTTCTGTAAGTCCTCCTGCAGTCCCGGGAGGTGAAAAAAATGGCTGGATCTCTTAGAGGAGCCCTCGGGCACTGAGCTAAGCTGCTCTCTGTCCCTGTTTGAGGTCTGTGGGCTGCGTGGGGAGCATGTTACTAGGGAGACAGGCCAACCAGAGGGGAGGCAGTGGGAGGCCTTTTGCAGAGTCTTGGAGCTGGAGCTGGTTGCTGTTCCTGTGACTAGAGGGTCTTCTGCCCACGATGTTGCAGTGGGAGCTACCAGGCCACCTGATGGATGAGTGACTGCCATAATTTGTCAACCCTGCTGCACTGATGACATAAGATTTACCCTGAATGCTCTGTCAGGGCACCAGCATGGGGAATACCGTGTGGCATCTCTCAGGATTTGGCCTTCATCACTTATTTTAAAGCCATTCTCAACCCTGGCTCTGCCATTTTTATTTTATTTTTGGCTATTGCACCTGGCTTGTGGGGATCTTAGTTCCCTGATCAGAGATGGAACCTGAGGCCCCTGCAGTGGAAGCCTGGAGTCTTTACAGCTGGATCGTTAGGGAAGTCCCTCATCTCTTCCATTTTAGGAAGTACATACAGGGGCTTCATTGCTGTGCATTACTGACATTTCCAGTTAACCTGGATGCAGAGTTTGGCTTCCTGACTTGTTACACATCTGCAGGGTTTCTTTAGAAAAAAAGCATTGTCTCAGGCTTTCTTTCTGACACCACAGAACAGGACTGAGTCCCAGAGTCAGCACTGCAGGAACGCAGTGGTTCTGAGTTTCCCCGCCACCCCCTCAACCTTCCCATTCCATCATTGCTTCCAGGATGCCTACTTTCTTTCTTTTCATTTCTGCATCTTCCCAGGTGGCGCTAGTGGTAAAGAACCCGTATGCCAATTCAGGAGACTTAAGAGACATGGGTCTGATCCCAGGGTTGGGAAGATCCCCTAGAGAAGGGGATAGAAAGAGAAAAGTACAGACAATACTTCTAATCTTGTAGGACTTTGGTGTAAAAATTAATGAATTATTCCAAAGAAAATATTTCTCATGGTTCCTGTCTTCTGGAACATTGTGTAAATGCTGGTGCAGCCTCCCAACCAAATTGCCAGTAGCTGTCAGCTTGTGTGGTTGCGCTGTTAAAGATCCTATCCCCACACACTCGTCCTCGTCTTTTGTCGAATTGATCCATCCCACATATGTCTCTCTCTCCTGCCTCTCTACCCTAGGGATCCCAGCTCAATCTTTATGCAACATTTCAATTGATTAAAATCCATTGTTTGTCTACACGATGATGCATTTTAAAAAACTGAAATGAAAACTTCCAGTTATAAAATAAATAAGTTGTGGGAATGCAATGTTCATCATAGTGATTATAGGTAACAAAACTATATTGTATATTTCAAAGCTGCTAAGACAGTAGAGCTTCAAAGTTCTCATCCAAGAAAAAAGAATTGTGACTGTATGTGGTGACGAATGTTCACAAGACTTATTGTGATGATTATTTCGCAATGTAGACATATGTCAAATCACTACATTGTACACCTGGAACTAATGTGCTATATGTCAATCATATCTAAAAAATTAAAAAACCTCAAGTTATTTAAATTGATTTCATTTGATAATCTGACAATTTTTGAAGCCTCGTTGGAAAAACGCAGAGGCATGTCACACTATGCAGATGCAATTGTCAGTGCAACTTGAAGAACAGTGTTACTCTGGACAAAACATAGACTAGCTATATCAGAGCAATTACTAATGCACAACCACACTGTCATCTGAGGAACAGAAACATGAGGGGCCCATCCCTGGGACATGAAGAGCCTCTCATTGGCCTTTGGATTGAGTTTGGAAGACAATGTTTTAAAGACCAGTCCCCAGTGCGGTGGCACTCTTTTGATAAACTCACATGGCAAGCTAGTATTCCAGGTCACCAAGAAGATTGTCACTTGGAAAAGATAGTATTTCTAGGACAAAATTTGCTCTACTTGGCAGTATTCTGCATGTTTGCCCAAGTAATCGTCAATTATTAGAGGTATAAAACAGGTTTCAAATGTGTCTCTGTTCTTGGCCTGGGACACAGAGAAAGGTCGTTCATGCTGGCACACTGAGTGGGGTGTGGAGACCTCCAACTGCATGGGAGTAGGGAGACATGCTTTTGTTCTTTATATGCTCACAAAAGTGGGCCTGAGGTAGGAGGTAGCTGGGTTCCCCCCATCTACTAGGGTAAAGCAATTGCAGATTCATTTCCTGTGGACCAAAACTCCAAAATATCCATAGCAGGACAATTGAGAGAGGAGGCTGGGCCCTACCCAAAAAGAAGATAAGAGACCACATGTTCTCCTTCTTGAAGTCAGGAGACCGACCACACATGTGCACAAAGGCTCCATGGAGATGAAAGGGGAGTGATGGTAAGTGACACTAACTATCCATAAGCCTTTACAGTAGAATTCATCTAGGCTAAGAGATCCTGACTGAAGAGGATCTCTTGGGAGATCACACACTTGGGAGGATCCTGAGGTATACTAAATATGGACTCTGAACCAGGCAGATCAAAATGATCTGTCAAAGAAAGCCAGAAGAAATGTCCCATCAAAGTAATTCAAACTACCCCAAGTTGCAACTCAGCAGTTCCTTTCCTGAGTTTGCCTCTGTATCTATCCACATGTACTGTACTTGTTTTTCCTCCTAATAAATGCTTGTTTCACTACTTTCCATCTTTGTGGCAGTTCTTTTTCTGCAAAACCAAAAGGCCAAGGCCTTGTCACTGACCACTGGTCTAGTGGCTAGGATTTCGAGCTCTCACTGCTGTGACCTGGTCTCAATCTGGCCAGGGAACTGAAGCCCTGCTTCAAACCACTGCAGGCTGAAGCCAACCGAGATCAGATCCTAGAGAGGGACCCAAAGACAAGCTGAGCACCCACATGGGAAAGCACAGAACTCAGCGCTGGTTCGAGGGTGTCACAGCAGTTTTTTGTGAACCTTCATTCTGAGCTCTTCATTTAGCTGGCTGGTTTCCTGACTCAGCCATACTCTCCTCGGTTCAGATTTTTTGAGGGAGCATCTGATTGGCCATAGAGCATTGAGTCGCCTGTGGATTGGTTCCCTCTGGTCAGTCATCTGTTGCCGGGTGGGGTGGTAGGGTGGGGAATGAGGAATGAACATCTTGCTGGTATCGCTGTCCTCTCAGAACTGCTCACTTGCAGATACCTCAGCTGCCCTGGTTGCCCTTGAGATGAGGTCAAGCTCCTTCACCTGCTTTGCAAGGTCTTCTAGACCATTCACTCCCCTCACTGGCTTCATCACACACATTCTCCCTCCAGAGTTGGCTGCAAAATGTGTGAGCCCAGATCACAGTGAAAATATGGGATCCCTTGTTAAAGAAGCAGGGAAAAATATGCCTTAAAGATATTTTGAAAACCTTTATTTTCCTCATGCATGTTCCTTCTTCACTTCTAGTGGTGTTTTTTCTTTTATATTTAATGATCTAAAGAAAAAGAATTAAGTTATCATGAAGTCTATTGTTCATCTTTATACTGTGCAATGTCAATTTTAAGTGCAAACAGCAGAGCATTTGACTTGCATGCAGTCACTGAAATGACACAGTTCATGTTTTCTGGCTGGTCCTGAGAGGCTTCTTCAAGTTGGCTGGCAGAGTCAGGTTTGGAGACTTGCTCAAGAAGGGGAGGAGGGGGACAGGACCCCAGGCACAAAACTGGCTCAGGGAGTGCTCCTAGCTGAGGGCTGTTCACAAATACCTGGGGGCCCTGACTGTGACCTGGGGTATCCTGGCATTGGCTCGACCATTGCCAGGATTCCCCCTTGCCAGTGTCAGAACAGATCGTGCTGTGCTCCAGGTTAGGGAAGGTTCAGGGAAGGAGAGCCTCCCACATTCTCATGGGACCATTCTGTGTGGGCTGACACCCACATTCCTGGATCAGGAATGGGCCAGAGGCTTGCCCCCAGCTAAGAGGTGATCTTCCATTGGCTATCTCCAGGTGTGCAGTGTGGAGCTGGGGAAGCTTTACGAGTCCAGGTCATCCCACCTTAGATGCTTCAGGCATGCCCACCTGAGCCTGGGGCTCTGATGGGAGAGGAGGACAGCAGAGGTCGCAAGCATGGGGACAGGGAGACATAGCCAGACCCTGGCAAAGGGAAGTCAGAAGCAAGCAGCTAACTCATCCTGGGAGAAGGATGAGAGAATGAAGTGGGACCACATGAGCCAGCCTCCTGGGACGTGCTCCACCGTTCCACCATCTCTGCTTACAAAACGCAAATCAAAGATAAAAATCACAGTAGGAAGAACTTTGAGATGGTGATGGTGGACCACAGATTTGGTTTCTATCAGAAGGTAAGCCCCGTCTCCCTCTTTTTAAAAATTTTTTATTGAAATATTAAGTAATATAGCTTATATCTTTAAAAAATTAATTTTTTTATTTGGCTGCGCTAAGTCTTAGCTGCTGCACAAAAGATCTTCACTTTTCATTTCTGCATGCAAAATCTTTTAATTGCAACATATGGGATCCAGTTCTCTGACCAGGGATTGAACCCGGACCTCGTGCATTGAAATCATGGAGTCTTAACTGCTGGACCACAAAAGAAGTCCCCCCACCTCCTTGTTGCTCCTTCTGTGGACAGGCTTCACCTCAGCTCCCAGCTGTCATACATACCTACCCTCTACTTGGGGAAAACCTCCTGCAGCCCCTTTGCCACCTTCTGGACCTTGCTAAAATGTCACTTTGTGTGGGACTCTCTCCCTGCCCCACCCAGGCTAAAGCAGGGGCTCCTCAGACCCCTAGATCGCTGAGACATGGATGATGTAATTGCTCGTTTCCCGAGCTGTGTGCAGGGTCTGTTTCTGGCTTTCTGATCACTGTGTACCAGTAAGTCACAGGCACACATGAACACCCAATAGATACTTGCTGAATGAATAAATGAGTGAATGAGTGAAGGAGCTATCAGAGGATGAAATATGCCCTCTATGTCTGCATTTCTTTTTTATTTTTTAAAAAAGTATTTATTTGACTGCAATGGGTCTCAGTTGCTTGTTATGGACTTAGTAGTTGTGGTATGTGGGCTTAATTGCCCTGCGGCATGTGGGATCTTACTTTCTGAACCAGGGATCGAACCCATGTCCCCTGCATTGGAAGGCGGAGTCTAACCACTGGACAACCAGGGAAATCCCCTGCCTCTATGGCTGGAATGGCCTGGAAGTAGATATAGGAAAGTGAATCTGAAGAAACGGCTCACTGTCCTTGACATTCCAGGAATGTGGGGTCCATGCCCCTCTGATTGACCCATAACCCATGGAAACAAATTATCAAAAGGTTTTCTTTTCTGCTTGGGGTGATGAACTCCTCTATGGTATTAGAGGGTAAGGATGTTGTAACTTTATCGTTTGGAAACCACTGATATCTAAACACTTTAAATTATTAGGAAACATCAAGAGCTTGGACAAAGTGCATTTATGCCAAAACGGTAACAGAAAGTCCAAGAAGTTGGATTCTGTGGTGGTGTTTTTGATGTTCTGTACATCGCTTAAATCTTTACTTATGAACTTTTTATTATGGAAAATTTCAAACCACAAAAACATAGAAAGAACCATATAATGACCCCCTTGCCTTCTCATGGCACATTCCTGCTTATTGGCATTTTGCCAGTCTTGTTTTCTGTATTCCTCAGTTGTTGTTTTTTCCTGGAGCATTTTAAAGTAAATCTCAGAAATATCTGTAAGACCATCGCTCTCTGCCCCTGCGCCTGGAATATGGAGTGCCATTCTAGTGATGGCACGTTAGGGATGTCGCAGAAGCAGAGATGAAGCAATAAGGAGGAGGGGAGGCTGGGTTGCTAGCAGCAGCATTGAAAAGCCTCTGTTCAGTCTGAAACAGACAAAGGCAGGAGCGAAGGGACCTTGCTCCAGGAAACACGAGTGGCATGAAGAAGAACACCAACAGCTGCTGCCACGCCTAGGACCGCAAAAACTGCCTAAATCAGGGGGTGAGAGAGGACTGTGTAGCTGACAGAGAGAACTTCAACTTGCATGTCCTCCAAGGTGGAGTTCCCTGGCTCATCAACTCCTCTTCTTATAGGAAAACAGCACAGCTATCCACATGGTGAGAAGAACATGATGGGTGAACTGGGCAGTGAGGGGAGCCACGTGGCCCACGGCAGAGGCTCTGGAACAGATATATCCAGGAAGATAGCTCAGGGTCCTGGTCTAGGGTTTCCAGATAAAATGCAGGACATTCAAGGTAAACCTGAATCTCTGATAAACAACAAATGATTTGGGGGTGTAATTATGACTCAAATATTACATGGCATATACTTATGCTAAAAAAGAAAAATGACTTATACAAGGTTCAGACTTAACTGGGTGTCCTAAATTTTTTTCTTTTTCTCCTGAATATGGTCCCACTACTTTGTTGTTGTTTAGTTGCTAAGTCATGTCTGGCTCTTTGGGACCCCATGAACTGCAGCCCACCAGGCTCCTCTATCCATGGTATTTCCCAGGCAAGAATACCGGAAATGGGGAGCCATTTCCTTCTCCAGGAGATCTTCCCCACCCAGAGATGGAACTGCCATCTCCTGCACTGGCAGGAGGCTTCTTTACTACTGAGCCACCTGGGCCGCTTTACACCTAACTCCTTTTTCTGTTCTTCTATAAAGGCTCCTTGTTTTAGTGGGCATATAGTGAAAAAAAAAATTTTTTTTTAAGTTTATTTTTGGAGCAGGTTTAGGTTTACAGCAAAAAACTGAAAGAAAAGTACAGAGATTTTCCATCTGCCCCCTCACAGCTGTGCATTTGTAACAACTGAGATCATATAGTTTTTATAAAAAAATATTTATTTGTTAAACACTGGGATAAAATACACATAACATGAAATCTACCCTTTCAATCATTTTTTAGTGTATATTTCGGTAATGTTAATTACATTCAAATTGTTGGACACTCACTCTCCAGAGTTTCTTTCATCTTATAAGGCCAAAACTTAATACCCATTAAACAAAGTGTCCCATTTCTCCCTTCCCTGGCCCCTAGCAACCTCCAATCTCTTTTCTGTCTCTATGAATCTAACTACTCTAGCAACTTCACATGAGCAAAATCACACAGTGCTTATCCTCTTGTGATTGGTTTATTTCACTTAGCAGAATGTCCTCAAGATCCATGCTGTTTTAGTACACGGGGGAAGGGAGAATTAGGGGTTTGTGATGGATATGTATATACTGTTATATTTTAATTGGATAACTAATGAGGAACTACTATATAGCACATGGAACTCTGCTCGCTGTTATGTGGCTGCCTGGGTGTGGGCACAAGAGGCTGCTCTGCTAGCTGAGTCCCCAAGAGAAGACAACAGGGAGCAAAGAACAGCTGACCCAGAGTTGATGTGGAGATAAAGTGATAAATGTGCCACAAGATGCTGGGTCTTTTGTCAACATAGTATAATCGAATCTATCCTGACAGTCCTGCACCAAGCATGCAGATCTACATAGTAACAGAGGCAAAATCTCCGAGTCTTCTGGAACCAAAAATATCATTTATTTTTCTTGTTCTTGACCTGACTTTCTGATGGAACTGGCCTGATATGCCTAAATACACAAACTCCTTTTATTAAGGTGTAACTATCACTCAGATGTCTAATTCAAAACATTATAGTGTTTTGAATTTTATATGTTCTATGCTCCAGTCAGTTAACATTACTGTTATAGGAGGTGTGAATGCTTAGCATCAAATAATGGTTACTCTAAACTCTCATTTGGAAAATCTAAATTTGAAAAGCTATTTCCCCTTGACCACACCTCTAAGTAAGTAATTCAATAGGGAAATACAGGGAAAAGCTAACCTATAATCACACCTAAATAGTACTGAATGGCGGCTGGTAGACTCAGGGTAAGGAAATATTCACATATAGTATTGTAAATTATTATACATTATTCACATGTTATTATTCATTTATAGTAGTATAGATTATATGACATTAAAGATTACTATCAGTCAGTCCTCCATTATTCTCTATCCTTGAAAGGGAGGGATTAGGCCAAGCTAGAGGTAGTCATACTCCTTCTAAGTCCATGCTAACTCTTTAAACCTAGTATGCTTTGGCGGTTTGATAAAAACTGCAAAGAAAGCCAAATGGAAGCAATAAAACTTGCAGTTTTGAGAGGTTCACACAAAAATAATCCAACTTTT
This sequence comes from Aepyceros melampus, assembly GCA_006408695.1. Taxonomy (NCBI): domain Eukaryota; kingdom Metazoa; phylum Chordata; class Mammalia; order Artiodactyla; family Bovidae; genus Aepyceros; species Aepyceros melampus. Next base: position 190,164 of record SJXQ01008614.1, on the reverse strand, counting down.
AAAACAAAAATTTAAAAAGTGACTGCGTAGTAGTCATGGTAGATTAATATTGGGCACCAGCTTTCACTAGCTGCTGATAGGATTATTTTACTGTGTACATTTGTGAGTATCATTTCAGATTTACATCAACACTCTCTCTGGATGGGACCCAGTATCATCAGCCTTGTGGTGGTGGTGGTTTAGTTACTCAGTTGTGTCAACTCGTATCTGACTATCTTGAGACTCTCTGTATACTGTAGCCTACCAGGCTCCTCTGTCCATGGGATTTCCCAGGCAAGAATGCTGGAGTGGGTTGCCATTTCCTTCTCCAGAGGATCTTCCTGACCCAGGGGCTAAGACTGAGTCTTCTGAATTGCAGGCAGATTCTTTACCAACTGAGCCACCAAGGAAGCACCTTTGAATAGCATTTAATGTTGAAAAGTGCCTAAGAGAAGATCTTCTACTTCAAAATGTAATGTCATAGGCATACAACTCCCCAGAGAAAATTCAAATATAGTACACCCACATTTTAAAAGCTGAAAAATATTTTCTCACTTTCATTATAACTGAAGATCCTTTAATTTGCTAGATATGTCTCTCTTCATCTCATCCCATCCTGCCCTAAGCATCTTGGCTGATGGTGAGGTGCAGAGCAGTTGACTTCATGTAACATCTTGTATGAGAAATACAGGATCTGAAGGAAGGCTTAACCTGTAATATCACTGGGAGAATCAGAATGGAAATGGTTTTACACAAAATACTGTCTTAGTTTCCATTTTTTTTAATAAAGAAGTATTTCCAAATATTTTTCTTAAAACAAATTTTTTTTTGGCATAGCATAAAATCCACCCATTCAAAAATTAATTTTTAGTAAATTATCTTTATGATTTAGTAATTTTTAGTAAATTTACAGGATTTTATAAGCATCACTACAATGTAGTTCTAAAATGTGTCTAGCGCCTTAAAAAACTTCAAACTTTCTTGTGAGATGTCCCTGGTGATCCAGTGGCTAAGACTCCGAGCTCCCAAAATAGGGGGTCCAGATTTGATCCCTGGTCAGGGAACTGGATCCCACAGTTGCACCTAACATTTTGCATGCTGCAACTAAAGATCTTGCATGCCACAATGAAGGTTGGAGATCCCACGTGCCACAACTCAGAACCATCACAGTCCAACAAATAAATAAATGTTTTTAAACATCATTAAAGAAATAAATAAAAATATTCCTTGTGCCCATTGGAGTTAATCCCCAGTCCTTGCTGCTTTCCACCTCATCTTCCCCACAGGCATCAGCTGATCTGCTTTCTCTCTCAATAGATTTGCTTTGTCTGAACATTTCATATAAATAGGACCATGCCACCAGAGAAGACCCAAAATAGACTCATACTGGTGGTCTGCTGTGTCTGGCTTCTTTCTCACAGCATAACAATTTTGGGTTCATCTATGTTGTAGTGTGTATCCATAGTTTGTTCCTTCAGAGTAGTCTTTCATTCACCAGTTGATGGACATCTCTGTTGTTTCCACTCTCTGGCTATGATGAATAATGATATTATGGACATTTGTGTACAAGTTTTTTGTGGACGTCTATTTTCCTTTCTCTTGGGTAGATTCTAAGGAGTAGATTTGCTGGGTGGATGAATAAGTCTATGTCTAAACTTTTAAGAATCTGCCAAACTGTTTTCCAAAGTGGTGGCACTGTTTTGCACTCCCACCAGATTAGATTTTTATATGAGTGTGTTTCATGCCCTCTTAGCAAATGGTGACACCTTGCCCTGAGGATAGATGAAACTTTGAGGCCACCAGCAAGAGTGGCCCAAAGATCAGCCAAGCTGTAGGTCATGTGACTGGCAGAACCACTTAGTATGAATTTCTATAAAATAAGCCATCAGTCTTGGCAGTCTCTCACCATGCAGCCTGACAACCATAAAAACCTTCACCCAATGAGTCAATTCACTTAGACCTGGGGAAATATATTTTACAGCCAGTTCCTCCTGGCGAGACCACTAAGACACAAAACTGCCAAAATCAGAGGCTTAAGGGAGAACACTTTTTTCCCTGGTTGGGTATCGGATCACAGTACTTGTTCTACAAACCTCCGTCTAAAGTTATGTATGCACGTCATCTGCATGGTCCATCTGCTGTGTAAGACATGTCCGGAGAAATGGCAGCCCTCATCCACTTTTCCCAGCAGTAATGAGTTTCCATTATTTCTTGGAATCAACTGGTTCTTCAAAATTTATAAAACATTCACACCATAAATGCACTTCCCAGACCCCAATTCTCCCTGTACAAATACAGTGTATTTTGACTAGATTAACATTCACTGTTTACATTATTTTGATCATGCAAATATTACTGAGAACTGAGCCATGTATTACATGGTAATTATTTTTCCTTTTCTGCACCAATTTCTTACATTCCTTGGATTTGAAAGGTTGTCTTTTTGTTTCAGATTCTTTGTACTTATCATGAGTAGTATCCCAAGTCCCAGCAGGAGTCTGAACTGCCTCTCTGTATCCAGTTTTGCATTCCTGAACCATGCTTTCCTGTCACCCTCTGCCTGCTCTTGCAAGGCCATCTTGGAAGTCCCCTCATTATCACCCCAGAATTTTTCTTCCCCTCTGTCTGGGATTGGGTCCCTTTTCCTGCATCCTATGGCTTCCTCTTTTAAATATGTGCCCTGAGGGGTGAGGGGAAGTACATCTCATAGTAGCTGCCTGAGGAAAAATGCAGAATTTTTTTTGAGATACTTTTTTTTTTTAAATACATAGTGGAAAATTTTATATTTGGAATTAGCCAGCTAGACTCAGTTTAGATGATCCCAATTTTGTTGGCAACATCCAAAACATCACAGTCAGGAGCCAGTCGAACATATGCCTTCTTCTCTCCATCAGGCCTGATCAGGGTATTGACCTTAGCCATGTCAATGGGATAGAGCTTCTTCACAGCCTGTTTAATTTGGTGCTTGTTGGCCCTGACATCCACAAATGGACACCAGTGTATTGTTGTCTTCTATTTTCTTCATGGCTGACTCAGTGATGAGGGGGAATTTGATGATGGCATAGTGGTCAAGTTTGTTTCTCCTAGGGGCGCTATTCCAAGGATATTTGGGCTGCCTCCGAGCCTCAGTGTTTTGGGTCGCTGGGAAGTGGGTGATGTCCAGACCTTTTTTTTTTTTTGGTGGGTGTGGGCGCTTTTCAACACTGTTTTCTTGGCCTTCAAAGCCTTTGCTTTGGCTTTGGCTTTAGGAGGGGCAGGGGCTTCCTTCTTTGCCTTCAGTGCCATCTTCATGAAAAGGCTTTTTTGAGACTTTGAATATCTAAAACTGCCTTTGTTCTACCTTCACCTTTGTTGATTATTTGGCCGAGTATAAAAGTCTAATCAGAAATAATTACCCTTCACTATTTTGAGGGCATGGCTCTAGGGACGTCTACTTTCCAGTGTTTCTGATCCTGATTCTTTATATGTGACCTGCTTTTCTTTCTCTGTCTCTCTCTATGTGTCTCCCAGTGAGGCTTTTCAACATAGAAAGGTCTTATTGTACCCAGTCTTGGTCAATCTCATTATTCATGTGCTTCAGTTCATGGAAATTTTGCTATTATTTTATTATTTCCTCTTCTCATTTTCCCTCCCTTCCTTATCTCCTTTCCTTTCTCCCTCTCCTCCCCCCTCTATCTCTACCTCTTTCTTTTCTCTTCCTGCAGCTCCTACAATTTGCTTGATGAATCTTTTGATATGGTGTTCTAATTTCTTATCTTTTCTTCTTTCCATCTTTTTGTAATTTTGTTCAGCTTTCTAGATATCCCCAAAATTTTCTGTTGAGTTTTAGTTATCAGAAAGGAAGAGCAGGGGCCCTTTTTGGTAGAGGTACTGTGGCAACATTTGCCAGCCCAGCCTCTCCCTGGCTGTGCTTACTCTTGTCTGCATGGGGTGTGTCAGGACAGATGCCTCCATCCCACTTTCTCCAGAGCAAAACCAACTTATCTTCAGCAGAATGGGCAGGAAGCTATAGCCTGGATGTGGATGGTTGGGGAAAGACCTTGGAAACTACCTCTAAACAGACTTTCAAGTAAGCCTGCTTACTTCAGCTCATACTCTTTACATGCTAGTCCCCAGGTATCTGGTGTTGCTAACTCCTAAGGTGTAGGTCAGTTAACAGCCTGATTCACCAGAACTGCCAAAGCCAAGGCCTGGCTCTAGCCTGTGACTGTGAACCGTTACTTAAGCTCTCCGTGCCTCAGTTTCTCCATCTATAAAACAAAGACAGTGACGGTGTATATGTAATTTTGGAATTTGCAAAAATGAAAGACCATTTAAAGTACTTAGAAAAGTTTTTGGCACATTTTTTCACTATTATTATTTTGGAGATTCTTGGTTTAAATTTCCGGTTTCTTTGATAAGGAAGTTCTCAAGATTTCCAACGTGCAGCCAACACTGGGAACTCTGTTGCAGAGGATTTCACCTTGTGAAGTTCTCCAAGAGTTCTACTGAACTCCTTGAAGATGCTGTGTAAGAAATTTGCCAAGATTTTGTCTTAGGCTTCTCAAAGTTGACCACCTTGATGTCCTGAGATGTTGGCAGGTGGAGCCATTTCAATCTGTTGGGTACTGTGGCTGGAACATATCCAGGGGGTGTGCTTTCAGTTTGGGATCACTGACCTGATTTGCAGTTACTGTGTGGTCAATGGGCATTGTTCATGTGGGAAGTAATTGGGTAGTATAACTGGGAACCATCAGCATCTACTAAATCCAGGAATGCCAGGTGATGCCAGCCATCTTCATGGTGACACATCCACCAGGGAATCCTTGTCTGAGAACTATGACAACACAGAAAGGCTGCTGTGGCTGCAGGGGGAAAACATACAGAATTTTTATTCTCAGTCTTACTAAGTGCATCAGAGACAGTGAAGGCCTTTCTAGGGTACCAGTGTCAGCATACTGATGCCCCGGCATTGTTGCTTCTGACTCCACACATGAGGAATAAATAATATGAATAATTAATATATATAAATATTATGTTGACAAAGACTGTATAAGTTGATTAGTAGGTATGCATGCATGCTTAGTCACTCAGTTGTGTGCAACTCTTTGTGAACCCGTGGACTGCAGCTCACTAGGTACCTCTGCCCATGGAATTTTCCAGGCAAGAATATTGGAGTGGGTTTCATTTCCTTCTCCAGGGAATCTTCCTGACCCAGGAATTAAATCTATGTCTTCTGTATTGGCAGGTGGATTCTTTATCACTGAGCTACCTGGGAAGCTCCTATGTTAGTATGTATAATTATGTGTAAATCATAAGACATAATACATCCATGTGAAAGAGCATAATACATATAATTAATATACATAAATGTATAAATGTAGGCTATATAAGTATATTAATATATATGGCTATGTATTATATAAATCATAACACACATTCATATGAAAGAGAAATAGTACTTTAATATTAATATATATCAATATTATACCAATATAGCTTATATAGGTATATTAATATACAAAATTATGTGTAAATAATAATGCATAATATATAATATGTAAACAATTATATAACAATGTAACTATATTATACATAATTATATAATAATAAAATATTTTTTGAAAAAGCTGAAACTGATACACATTTGACTATAGTGAGAACCCACACAGAGTCTAAAAGAAATAATCTAAATTAGAAATAGCCAAAACAATGCTGTGAGTCCAGAAAGATAAGTGTGAGATTCAAAACAGGCCCTCTGTTTGATGGAAAGATGTAGGTGAGGGTCTGTATGAGTTCAAGTCCACAGGTAGACTGGTTCTCCCCACCCCACTTCCCTATCCAAATCTGGGAAAATCTTGTCATTTTTGGTTTGGAGCCAACCAATCTCTATGAAGGCAGAGTTATGGCATCTCCTCCACCAGTTTAGAGCCCAGACTCTTGAATAACCATCTTGAAAACTATTAAATAAGAAAAATCATTTGTTACTATGAAAACCACAGAAACAACGAAAACCCAAAACTGGTGAGGTTGCAGAAACCCAGGTCTACTGATTGCTGTCAGAAGTGAAAACATAAAGAACTTCAGGAAAGACACTTAGCAATGGTAATCAGGAGGTATGGAGGTTTGCTTTCCCTGTGCTTTATACTGAGAGATCACCCAATGATACGAAGGAAGCTGGGAGTGCGAAGTCTCTCATTATGTCAAGTTTACAGCACTGACAAATTAGAAACCACCAGTGTCCAGTGATGGGGAAAGCCTAAAGGAATTATGTTTTCTCAATTCCATGAAACATGAAATGTATTTGTGGAGATTATATTATAAACTAAAATATCCCTGAAAATGGATTCTTTAGAGGAGAATGAGGAACATGAAATTGTTTCTACATAAAACGAAACATGCATATGATCAAGGAATTGATGGGAATATAGAATTCACTAAATTTTTTTCTAAATAAATTAATTCTTCAGTAAAAGCTATAATTTATTTTACAAAGGAATATAAGGAAAATTATGACACTGATGAAAGAAATTGAAGATGACACAACAGATGGAAAGATACACAGTCTTCACAGATTGGCAGAATTTATATTGTTAAAATGACCATACTACCCAAGAGACAGTGCAATCCCTATCAAAATACCAATGGCATTTTTCACAGAACTAGAACAAATAATTCTAAAATTTGTATAGAAATATTAATACAAAAGGCCCCAAATAGCCAAACAATTTTGAGAAAGAAGAAGAAAGCTGGAGGTACGAGGTTACCTGATTTCAAACTATATTGCAAAGCTATAGTGATCAAAATAATATGGTATGGCACAAAAACAGGCACATAGATTAATGACTCAGAATACAAGGCCCAGAAATTAACCCATGTATAGATGGACAATCAATACATATATATCTATGTGTGTTTGTGTGTATGTGTGTGTGTGTATATATATAGAAATATTACTCAGCCATGAAAACAAATAAAATTTTGCCATTTGCAACAACATGGATAGATCTGGAAGGTATTATGTTAAGTGAAATAAGACAGAGAGAAAGACAAATACTGTATGGTATCACTTATATGTAGGATCTAAAAAGTAAAACAAACCAGCAAATATAACAAAAATGAAACAGACTCACAGATATGAAGAACAAATTTGTGGTTACAAGCTGGGAGAGGAAAGGGAGTGGTGGAGTAAGATAAGAATCAGGAATTAAGAGAATCAAACTACTACAATAAAATAAATAAGATACAAAGATATATTGTACAGCACAGGGAACATAAGCCAAGATTTTATAATAACTATAAATGGAGTATGATTCTAAAAATTGTGAATCATTCAGTTGTACACCTGAAACTTTTATATTTTTAATCAGCTATCAGTTCAGTTCAGTCGCTCAGTCGTGTCTGACTCTTTGCAACCCCATGAACTGCAGCACGCCAGGCCTCCCTGTCCATCACCAACTTCCAGAGTTCACCCAAACTCATGTCCATCAAGTCGGTGATGCCATCCAGCCATCTCATACTCTGTCGTTCCCTTCTTCTACTTCCCCCAATCCCTCCCAGCATCAGAATCTTTTCCATTGAGTCAACTTTACACATGAGGTGGCCAAAGTATTGGAGTTTCAGCTTTAGCATCATTCCTTCCAAAGAACACCGAGGGCTGATCTCCTTTAGAATGGACTGATTGGATCTCTATATCTCAATTCAAAAAAACTAAAAAACAAAACAAAACAAAACTGTTGGGGCTTTCCTGATGCTCTAGTGCTTAAGAATCTGCCTGCCAATGCAGGGGACACAGGTTCAATCCCTGGTCTGGAAGATTACCCATGCCACAGGGCAACTAAGCCCATGCACTACAAGTACTGAGCTTGCACTTAGAGCCTGTGCTTTGCAACGAGAGAAGCCACCACAATGAGAAATCCCCACACCTCGATGGAGAGTAGTGCTGGCTCACTATGACTAGGGAAAGTACTTGTGTGCCAATGAAGACTCACAGTAGCTAAAAATAAATAGAAACAATAAAAAGGATGTCCTTGATGCTGAACCGTTGGGCACACCCAGTTTTCAGCATCCAGGTTTCTCTCCCTCAGGTGACGTGTTACAGAGGATTCCTATACCACAGACAGTCCTGCCTCCAGGCACCTTAGGGTCCCCACAGAGAAGACATCTGCCCACCTCAGCCTAGGAACCTTTCTCCATGGTCAGATCTAGGTTTGACTCACATTTCTTCCTGTCTAAACATCCTGTATTCTCATCTGTCTTCTCTTCCCTAGTGCCCATCCCTTCCCACCTTGTTGTGGGAAATGAGTTTTCTTTCGTTCCCCAGCCTGCCCCCAGGATGACTCGAACCTCTGGTTTTAGTGAACCTGTCGCCCCTGACCCCTGCTTTGCCCTCCTGGGAGGCAGCTCCTATGTTTCAGAAGCACAGTTAGGGACTTTCTGCTCCCTCCCACCTCCCTTGGACGTGCATCCCAAAGGATCCAAGCAGCCACCTCCCCAGTGCTTCTCCTCAATACCACTGTGCTGCTCTTGCTGCTGCTTCCACAGCCACTTCCATCTCCATGCTTCTCCCCACTGCCTGTCCTGCACTCCTGCTAGTCTGCCTTTTCTTCTCCCCGCCTCTACCTGCATCCTTGAATGAACCTTCTGCTGAATGATATGCTATCTTCCAGCTCATATGTCAGCAGATGAACCCTTAGAAAATCACACCTCTGCCCTCATATAGTCATGGTGGATTCATAATGCAGAACAGGGACACCTTTGCTTTTCCTCATTTGTCAGGAGCATCATCTCTTTTCTTTAGCAGGCTCTGTAAGCGCTCATCCTCACCTCAGTTTTCTTACTTAAATGGACTACCTTAACTTTTTAAGCACAATCTTGCTTTTTGTGTTACAGAGATCAGGTAAAACTCCACATTAGGCATCAAAGTCTTTTGGCTTCCTACCATGAGTGCAGATAGATTTATCTGCAGACACAGTCAGGGTGACAGCTGTGGTCCACCTCCCTTTACTCTGCCTTGCCTGATATGTTCCTGGGAGGCTGGCCCCTCACTCCCCACCACCAAGTTCCCTGGACCTCTGGCTTCTTGTGAGTTTGGCTAATGGAAGGCGCTAATAGGAGTCAGAGACTGGGAAGAGAGAAGCTGGGGTATTTATTCTGTTTCCTCCCATCATTGGTTCTACTTCTCCATCAGTAACGGTATTCCTTTAAAACTACAGCTCCTCCCAGTGGCCCTGCCTCTAAAATTCCCTCTGAAATTCCACTGGTTCTAGAAATCAGTTGTCTTCCCATTCCTTCAGCCCTAAAGGTGGGAATGACTCTTAGGAATCCCTGATGTGTCCCATTGACTGAAGAAAAGCGTACAACCTAAATTTGCAAGTTAAGATTTATTTGGGAATCTTTTTGAGGACTATACGGGACTTAGCAGAAGGCGCTAGTGGTAAAGAACCCGCCTGCCAATGCAGGAGACATGACACCCAAGTTTGAGCTCTGAGTTGGGAAGATCCCTTGGAGAAGGGTATGGCAACCCACTCCAGTATTCTTGCCTGGAGAATCCCCATGGACAGAGGAGCCTGGTGGGCTACAGTCCATAAGGGCACACAGAGTTGGACACGACTGAAGCAACTTAGTAGTATGCATGCACTGAGGACTATACTCAGGAGACAGCCTCTCAGGTTGCTCTGAATGAACTGTTCTGAGGAAGTAAGGGAAGAGACAGGATATATACAAGTCTCTTTTGCTGGGGGTAAAAAAAAATGTAGTTGAACATCATAAGATTACTGCTAATCACAAAAATCCAGACATTTCAACTTGATTTCAGTGTTTTTCTATGTATAAGAAGATGCAAGAATCTGAGTCCATTGAAATTATTCCTTGATATATGTATCTTACGGGCTTCCCTGGTAGCTCAGCTAGTAAAGAATCTGCCTGCAATACAGGAGACCCTGGTTTGATTCTTGGGTCTGTAAGTGCCCCTGGAGAAGGGGTAGGCTACCCACTCCAGTATTCTTGAGCTTCCTGGGTGGCTCAGATGGTAAAGAATCCACCTGCAATACAAGAGATCTTGTTTGATCCCTGGATGAAGAAGGTCCCCTAGAGGAGTGTGTGGCAATCCACTCCAGTTCTTGCCTGGAGAATCCGCATGGACAGAGGAGCCTGGTGGGCTGTCGTCCATGGGGTCATAAAGAGTGGGACATGACTGAGCAACTAAGCATATATATATATATATATGTCTTACCTATTTAGGGCTAATATCCAAAGCACAGAATATTTTCTGTTTTCCTCCATCCTGAATTCCCTCAGGGTGCACTGTTGGGCAGTTACGGTGGCTAATGGCTTGATGATAATAGAACTGGTATATTCCTTGTTTATAGTCAGTATCCTTTGGAATTTCTTAACCTGTTCTCTGAAAATGGGTCTCCTCCTTGGAACCACCTATTTCCTGCTCAGCTCCAAATGATCTGCTCCCCAGTTCCTCCATCTTTCCCACTGTCCTTTCTAGGGTGATAGCTCCACCTATCCTCTTGACCCCCACCTCTTTCCCAGATCTCCATTTCTTCCATTCTGTTCCAATCTAAAGTCCTCACCTGTACTCCTTTTTGTTTTTGCACAAGGTGGGATGTAAGATCTTAGTTCCTTGACCAGGGATTGAAACCCCAGCCCCGTGCACTGGAAGGCAGAGTCTTAACCACTGGACTGTCAGGGAAGTCCTGCCCTCACCTTTCTTCGAAACATACCCCCAACTCTTCTATCTGTTCTATGCTCCCTGCTGTACCTCCAGCCATTGCCCTATATCCTCCCTTTCATGGCAGTTAGTCTTCTGGAAAGTATGACTGCTTTCATCCATTTCGTCATCTCTCATTCAGTTGGCACCACCCCGTGACCTAAGTGGCAGCCCCTCTGTTATACTGCAAAGGTGTTGTCTTGGGAACCACCACCCCCATAGTTGATTCTTGGTAGGTCCTTACTCAAGCTTGTTGAGGCTGTGGTCATAAAAATGGATTTGGAGTCAGACAGAATGGCCAGTTCCTAACCCTGTGTGCCCTGGGCAGATCTCATAACCCTTCTGATCTTCTGTTTCTTTTTGTGCAGATGGAGCCTCTGCTGTTTGGCTGGAGGCCATTACTCCTGGGGCAGCTGAGGGAGTGAGGAGTGAAGGAGAAAGGAAAGTCCACCAGGCCCCAGGGGGACCCTCAGTGGGGAGCCCACCAGGCTGGGGTATGTGTGGCTTCACAAAGCCCCACTTCTTCTGCCCATTCCTCTAGCCTCCTCCTGCCTCCCATGGAGTTTGGTCCTTAACAAGCATCTTGCACCCCAAGCTCATCTCAGCTTTACCTCCAGACAAGCCGACCTGGAGCACTTTTTCCACCCATCTTTGTCATCCAGGTCATTTTATTGTCTCTTGTTCAGCCCACTGCTTTGGTCTTCCTTCAAGTCTCCATAATTTTTCATTTGTTCTGTAAACAACTCCGCAAGGCCACCCCACCTCACTGTCAAAGTGCCCACATAAAATGTAGACCTGACTGTGTCACCTCTCTCAAGCCACGGCAAACCTGCTCAAGCATCTCAAGGAAGTCATTGGTTATTCCTAGATCCTCCGGGTTAGGCCATCCTAGTGGCCTGGCTTCCCAACACTATGCATCAGTTCAACCAATCTACACAGGATTCCGGAAATCATGAGCTCGCTCAAGACTTGAGCTGTTCCCTACCCAGTATCTCCTCTCGAGGTAGCTTTTTTCCTCAGCCTATCTGGAGGATCCTAGTAGTGCCTCAAATCTTTTCCTGGGGAGTCATCTCCCTGCTGAAGTCAACCCTGACATCCTTAGGTTATGCTCAGTATGGTGCCCTATGGGTAGGTTCTGTATATCACACATGTTACAACAGTCACATAGCATGCTGCATAGTAATATTAATTTTCACTTTTCTGCCTCTCTAGTTGGAATGAAATCTATGGGCAAAGCCATGCTCCCCCAGGGTCCAGCTTATGGCCCATTCTCAGGAGCACAGGTTCGGACAGCCTCTGGAAGCAGGAGAAGGCACAGAGAAGGCAATTCTTCTCTAGAAACCCCAGAGGAATGAGCCCTGCTCACATCTTCACTTTATCAGCTTGTGAGCCATTTTGGACTTCTGAACTACAGCACTGGGAGATAAATTTGCATTGCTTTAAACCACTGATTTTGTGGTTATGGCAACAACAGAAAATCAATACACTTTTAAATGAACAGTCTTTAAAAGAAAAGCAAATATTCTGGAAAGGCCCTAGGCTGCCGGCTTTTTTGAGGCTGACTTAATAATGGTTTCGTTTTTTCTGTTTTTTGTTGTTGTTGTCTGTGTCACCAGACTAAAATTTCATCCATCATCCATCTTTATATTGTCACAGGTTGATAAACCTGATACTTGGGCTTCTGGGATAATGTTTAAAATAAGCAATAACAGCCCCCAGGGAGGGTCCACAGGGCTGCCCAGGGAAGGAAGGACACGGCAGGGGGGAGAGGGGGAGTGGGGGCGCTTCTTGGCTGGGTTGCAGCTTCTATTTTGGTGCTGAGAAATCTTTGGGATCCTCTTTTTGCTTTTCTCCGAAGTCCCAAAATGCTGATACCATCTCCCTGATAAGTGAGGTTTTACTGTCCCATTGTATTCCTAAAATATTAATCTCCCTCTTAGATTATATCTTCTTTACGTGTGGTACATTTATATTGCTGTTTACTTTTTAAAGTGGTCAATTTCCCTTTACTTGCCTCATCATAACAAAAGGAACAAATGTCTCCTGTTGGCTAAAGGGTTAACGTTGTAGCTTCGGGTTTTTTCCCTCTCCTTGGGGACTCAGAACGTCCATGCCTGTTCTATATTCCTTTCACAAAAAGGATCAAGGGCGAGGAGCCTGGGTTTTGAATGTGCATTCACTGTACATTCATAATAAATGCTGAACAGAATGGCACATTCATGATTGCTCTTGATGTAAATGAATGGCTGAATGAAAGTTTTAGGGCATAGCTCACCTCCAAGAGGGCAGTCCTATTCGCACTCATACCTGTCCAGTGGATCTTGAATTTCCTCGAAAAAACTAGTTTTTCCTCTCATCATAGCAGCCTTCTCCTTCCTCCCTACATCTTTGTAATCAGCTTGTCTTTTTTTTTTTTTTCCCACACTGCCGTTGGATGAAAGATCCCGCCTTTGATTGAAATGGAATCTTCCACTATTGAGCAAGCTTTTGTTGAATGAGTCATCGGGGCGGCTGCTCATTGGCTGAGGCCGCTGGAACCAGGGGATTGCCTGGCGCCGGCTGCAAGGCCCGGCTTCATTCACAGAAACGCTGGCTCGCTCGCTAGCCCTTTCATTCACACAAACAGCATTTCATTCACATTTGCTGTTTTTGTCTGCTTCTAATGAAGATCACGGTTTGGGAATGATAGGGAAGTTTTGCTTTAGATTTGGGGGGACTTGGATAACCACCACCACCATCTCTGGAGTGTGCATTTGCTGTTGCTATGCCAGCAAGGGGAAGAAAAAAAATGAATGCCATGCGGCTGCTCGGCTAGGCCTGCGGCCCTGGGAGGGGAGCTGCCGCTCCTCCACGCTCCTGCGTCCCCGCAGCGGGCCTCACCTGGCCCACCTTGAGTGGCACTCGTCACACCCTGTTCCATAAAGCTTTTCAAGGCTGGGTGCCTCAGGTGTCACATGTCTAGCCGTGGGTGTGAGAAGACTAAGGGTAATCTGATAACGTGCTAGAGGTAAATTCATTTTTTGCATAGAAGTAGACGGGAAACTTGGACAGGGAGCGAAAGCGTTTCACTGTGAAGGGCAGCTTCTCTCAATAGACCGATGAAGACCGATGAAGACCGGCAGAGCCCATGGTGACAGGGGTCAGTGGGTTGGTGTCTCCGCAGACCTTCTGGGGTAGGGTGGAGGGGCTCAATGCTCTGTTCCGCGGACAGCAAGGCCTGTGCGTTTCACTTGCAGCCGGTGTCTGACTCCTGAAAACAAGGCATCTTTCGGCGGGCTTGATGTGTACTGACAGCAGCTGCATTTTTCCCCTTTCTTTCTGCAGGGTTGCAAGCAGCAACCAAAGGGATATTGAAATGTATTTGTAGCGTTTCTTAGGCATTTCTCCAGAGCTTAGCACATTCAGTTGGAATAAAGCTTCAAGCACAGCCCCCCTTTTGGAATGGATTTCTGGAGCTTGTTGCCATTCATCAAAAGAAACACTCTTCTTTTTCAGAAGTAGGTTTTCAGCTTAACCCTGGCTGAGAAAGACTGCTGTAAATTACCAGGGAAGAGACCCTCAGTGGCTCTGGGCAGAAGTTCATACGCAGATTTTCCTCTTTTTCTGGGAGGGGGAGGAACTGCATCGCCACAAAGACTCTTGACATGGCTGCTCTGTTGACTTAAAAAAACCTTGGAGATTGATATTTTATGTTCACCTGGGAATGAATATTTTCTTTTTGGCTATTTAAGAATTCCTACTGCTTTCCAAATCAAAATTCATGAGGATCCGCTGAAGATCTTATTCTTAAAAATCCTTCGTCACATTTTAACGCTGCACCGTCAGACACTTTTCCAGGCTCACAGATGGGCTGAACAGGGAAGAAAAAACCCTAGCATAGAATAATGGGTTTCAGAAAGTTCATTTGAAAGAACAGGATTTACCTCTGGCATAGATGCTGAGAGGGGGCAGGGGAAGGGGAGGTGAAAAACCAAAGGTTGGAAGGAAATGTCTGGGAAGGTAGGGAAAGGAAATTTGAGAATTGATTGGCTCTAGTGTGCTGTCAGTGGGTGTATGTGGTTTTTTTTTTCTTCTTCTTTTTTTTTTTTTTTTGCTACAGGAAGTGATTTGCAGTGCTCACCGAGCCTTTGTTGAGAAGGGTCTCCTCTCGGAGTGAGTCATGCTTTTGCTGTGAGCAGCCCCAAGCAGCTGGGCGCGCAGCAGAGGAAACTATGACTTTTGCAAAGCGAACGTACCGCCCTCAGCAGCCGAGTCCGGGGCCGGGGCTGCGCGGCCGCGGCCGTGCGAGGTGTTAGCGGTGGGAGGCCGGCGCCGCTGCTCGCGCCCCCCAGCCTGCTGTCCCGGCCGCTCCGTCCCGCCCCGGGGACCGCGGCTCGCCTGCTATGCGCGGCAGCCTGCGCCGGGGCCGGCACCTGCAGCGCCCGGGCGGATGCGGCGAGCCCACGGAGGGGCATGCTTCCACGCACCAAGTACAACCGCTTCAGGAATGACTCGGTGACATCGGTCGATGACCTTCTGCACAACCTGTCGGTGAGCGGCGGTGGCAAGGTCTCGGCGGCGCGCGCGGCCCCGGCGGCGGCCCCCTACCTGGTGTCCGGAGAAGCGCTGCGCAGGGCGCCCGACGATGGGCCGGGCAGCCTGGGCCACCTGCTCCACAAGGTGTCCCACCTGAAACTCTCCAGCTC
>SJXQ01008614.1:118855-174063 GCA_006408695.1 Aepyceros melampus | reverse complement strand
GGCAGCGCGCCCCCCGGCCCCCGCGCCCCGGCCATGCGCGCCGCCAGGAAGGGCCGACCCGGCGACGAGCCGCCGCCCCGTGCCCCGCACGCCAGCGACCAGGTGCTGGGGGCAGGAGTCACTTACGTCGTCAAGGTGGGTGCGGGCGCGGGCCGCCGGGTGGGAAAGCCTGGGCGCAGAGGCGTCCGGCACAGTGGGTCGCTTTGGAGGCCAGGGGGTGCGCACTTTTTCGCAGCCAGCTCGTTTGGCAGCGGGACCCAGCTCAGCAAACGCACCCATTGCGCATCCAGTGAGAGAAGGTTTGAAATCGGTGACCTCACTGTCCTGGTTTCCCCTGGCTCCGCTCCTCTGGCATGCCT
Source organism: Aepyceros melampus (assembly GCA_006408695.1). Classification (NCBI taxonomy): domain Eukaryota; kingdom Metazoa; phylum Chordata; class Mammalia; order Artiodactyla; family Bovidae; genus Aepyceros; species Aepyceros melampus. The sequence goes on along the minus strand of SJXQ01008614.1, from coordinate 173,704 downwards.
TTGCCACCGAGCTTTGCCATGTGTCCGGCCAGTACCCTTCTCGGCATGGACCACTCTCCCTGGGAACTGTGCATCAGGTCTGCCTCGGGTACACACTTGGAAGAACTGGGCAGCCCCTGCGATGAGAAAGGCAGGTGCTGTCACTACTTCTCCTGTGTTTGCCCCAGGCGGCAGGGTAGGTGGTTTCATTTCTTCCCTCAGCAAGAATTTTCAGCTCCTTGCAGTGCAGCCCAAGTACTGTCCTTTATACCAGATAGGCAGCAATTTCTTAGCCAGCAAGGTTTTCTTTGGTTTCTGCCTTTCCTTCCATACCTGCTTTGGTTTACAGCAGCAGAAGGAAATTTGGGACTGTTTTTCCCTGGGGACTCTGGCCTTCCCTTTAAATAGGCTAAAGGAAGCTAAGCCACAGGCTGGAAAGTAGATTTTTTTTTTTTCCTCCAACACAGAGAATTATACAATCATGCCTGATGTAGTCCACAAAATTCTTCTCTTATGCAAGTATTCTATGATATTTAAAGAACAAATACTTAGCAGCATTCCACTGGCCTGCCACATGCTTATCACATCCTTCTGGTCGTTGGGCAGCAGAAAATCACCACAGCGCTCTTCCAGCTGGGCAGACAGCCTCCAGACAGTGGAAAGGGGCCAAAATGACATTATTTCAGACTGGTCACTCCAAGACATGACTTTTCGTTTTAAGAGAAATGAGATGCTCACTGTCCCCACAATGTTGTCAATCACACTGAGAAACCTGCAGGCTTTTAGTGGATATTAATACTTACTGGCTACAGATCCAGTTTCAAAATTCTACAGACCACATCCCCTGGCAAAATATATCTTGATAATTTTGAACCAAATATTAAAGGAAACAGCTGACTTTGTGGATTATCTTTAACTATCTCAAAAGTACTAACAAAGAATGTGATCATCAGTATTAAAAATGGACCTGTTTTCCTTTTGAGTCTCCTTTTTAATTTAATCTTCATTCTTAGCTTCTGAGAGTGAATTAATCATATATTTTACAAAAGGGATGAAGATCAACATAAAGTATGCACAGCTGGTTGAGTTTATTGTAAAAGAAAAAGAATATTCCTCTTGTATGCCTTCTTTAAGTTATATAACCAGGAGCCGAAAACAAAAGGAAAAAAGAAGAAACAAAACCAAACAACAAAATCCCTGACAACATTGAGGTTGAGAAGTGATACCAGAGTATATTACCTGTGGCATGTGTAATATAGTATAATTGCTATCTGAAGAATAAAAAGGAACCATGTTAGACAGATGTTGGCAAAGGTTTTTATACCTGTCATGCTGAACATAGAGGGTAGTTTCCAAATGGAGGGAGAATTTTCAAACTTATGTCTCTAAAGTTTCCTTCAAAAAAATAACTTGCTTTGCTTAGAGCTCTACTCTTGCTTTTTGAAGGATGAAGGCTGACATCCAGTTCTAAATGTCAGTTGTGGCTGAAGAAAGCTAGTCTACTGTGCTGGGCTATCAGGTAGTGACATCCGGTTCCCTCAACCCCGAAGCAAGAGCAACACTCAAATAAGTGGAAGGCTGGGTCTGCCTGGAGCCTTCTGGATTTGGGGTCATTTTGCTGTGCCAAAGGATTGTAGTGACCTGGGGGCACATAGCATGCTCTGTTAGTGCTCCTTGCTGTTGCCTGGTCCATCTTCAGTGGTGAATGGTGACGTCACAGGAATATAAGCTCAGGTTGCCCTGGAGAAGTTTGAAATCACACAGCAAAGGAGTCCAGACCCTAAAGGACAATTTCTTCTGTGCACATTTGATCCACAGTCTCACGTGGGCTTCTGTCAGTGCACATTTCTGAATTGCCCTTGTTGAGTTTAGAACTGTGAGTTTATTTTCTTAAAAGATCACAAAACTTAAAAAAAAGAAGAAAGAAAGAAACCTGGTATTATTGGCTGATTTGCAAATAGTTTGTTGGTGTCCTTACTTTGAAAGATCCCTGGTAGATAGAAAAGAGGCAGTCTTTATAACTTGCTTGTACATCAACAGCAAAATCTAAAGGCTTAGAGTTTGGGAGAGAACTTGTTATTATTCTCTTTGATTTAAATGTATGTCTAAATTAAGGAAAACTCCAAATGTTTTCTAGTTTCCTGGAAGATTCATCTGCTGTATAATTATAGATTTCCTGCCTCACAGACATATCTACCTACAGATAATATTAGGATATTGCATACAGATTTATTCTTTAAAAATATTTCAATGTAATCTACTTACATAAAAATGGACATTGTAAAATGGTATATCAATTAGGAAACACCAAATTGTTTGAACAGGTTGTGATATTAATTAATGAAGGATTTGAAATTTTAAAATAGTAATACATGAGCAGCAGTAGAATTCCAAGCTCAGAGCATGTTTAATTTGTCCTTCGTGCCTTTACTTGAATCTGATGTTAATAACAGCATAAGATTATGCAAATTAGCAAGGGTTCAGGTTTATGTTCGTTTACTTCAGGACACCCATTGGTGGTACCTTTGTACCTGCCTAAGTATGCCTGACACTGGGTTTTGTTTTGTGTGTGTGTGTGTGTTTTTTCTTTTTTGGTGTCACAAAAGGAAAAGAACAAGAAAGTATGTCCTTGAGATAAAGGAAAATCATAACAGCAAAGAGCAATGGATATTTTCATTATAATTCTATTTTAAAACTATTTTACATTTGGACTTGAAAGGCCTAGAGACATACAGACAAGTATTGAGGACACTGCTGCCCACTTTCAAATTCTATTGCCTAGAAATCCAAGCTGGCGAGGAGCCTGAGTGCCCATGGGGGCTGCTACTGATTTTTAGCAGGTCCCAAAGGCAATATTGGGATGCTCTACCCACAGATCCGCAGGGCGAATAGTTTAGGAAGGAAAGATAGCCAAGAACAGTTGGGGGTCAGTTCTTTAAAATAGCTACTGGCTGTTGTGGAAGAGTCACTTGAAGCAAGCTTGCTTGAGGTTCAGCCTTGACCACCCCTGATGGAAGGCAATACTGTGTGGGCTACACCTGAGTTAGCTGTTGGCCCTCAGTGGGAGGGTTCTCTAGAAGAAGAGTTCGCTTTACAGCACATGACATCACAGGCTCAAAACAAGATCAGAATAAGAAGTGGCCACATTCAGGGCTGACCTGAGTGCCCACAGCAAGAAGCAGGAGGTCAAGATGCTTGCTGATCACCAGCAACCCAGTGAGAATGTAGGTTGTACTTCGTTACTCAGTCATGTCCAACTCTTTGCAACCCCATGGACTATAGCCCACCAGACTCCTTTGTCCATGGGATTCTCCAGGCAAGAATACTGGAGTGGGTTGCCATGCCCTCCACCAAGGGATCTTCCCAACCCAGGGACTGAACCCAAGTCTCCTGTATTGCAAGCAGATTTTACCGACTGAACCAGTAGGAAAGCCACCAGAGGAAGTAGGTTATTCATCCTAAAATCCTGTGACAGCCCCCTCAGACAGCCAAGGTTTTGCTCTGCAAAGAGTGGTGCTATGTCTTTACTGATGATAGCTTCACATTATGAGCTGTTTATAGGAGATTTTAATAATCAGAGAACTACTGAATTATTTCCTGAAGTGCTGGATTGTTTTTCTTTTGGGATGAAGCCTTGTTTTTACAAGAGCTCTTTAAAAATTATTTTCTTTCTCCCATTTGTGACTCTGATGATATTTAGGGTGTATGAATTATTCATTTTATTTATAAATGTTCTATTGCTTTTTATAGGTTGTCTTTATTAACTGCTGTTACTCTAAAATTTATTCTTAACTGGTATTTTTTTTTCACTTGCCTCACTGTCTTTAAAAGTATTTTAAATTTATTCTTAGAAAAAGTATCTAAAATCTTTTTTCTTTTCTTAGCACTGTATTCTTTTGATAACTATGAGCTAAGTAAGGTCACATTAAACAGTCACCAACAAAGTTATTTCATGTATAGTCATGATATATTATTGTGGTGGGATTGATTGAATTTTGTTTTAATCTAAGTTAGTAAGTTGTTCCTTGATATAGAACACAATTTAAAAAGTTGATTTTCTTAAAATTTCTTAAAAGTTGATTTTTTCTTAAAATTGTTGAAAAATTTCATAAATGTACAGCTTATATGTAAAATGTCAAAATGATTTGAAAGACAGTTTAAGACATTCTTGTGAGATTAGTAGACAAAATTATTTATTTGATCTGGAAAGCATGACACCTCTTTTTTTTAATGTGACACAAGTATAGCAGATGTGTGAAATGTGTAATGTACACACATACCACATCACACATAAACACATACACACGTATCCCACACCACACACACGCTCATACACACACACCGAGTAGACAATTGTAATGACTTCGGACAGGGTCATTAGAAAATAGTAACTGTTATATTTCCAGAAATGCCTGATTATTGCATTCGTTACTTTTACATTCACATTTAAGAGAAAATAATTCTGAAAGATAAGCTTTTGATGAAACTTAAATCTTACAAAGAGTGGACTTCTTGCTCCTTTATGTTCCCACTCGGTTTTATCTTTGACTATATGTCATATTTTCATATTTGTCATATATGATAAATATCATTTAAGCAAAGTTGTGATAATGGGACATTTGGGCAACAGACATGTAAGACGTGTAAGAGGCTGGCTTTCCAGCCAACTGGCTTGTTCTGAAGGGTGTGTGAAGCCTGCTGCCCCTCGCTTGGTTGTGGTGTCTCTGAGCAGGAACACGGCCTGGATGTGGAGAATCTGCAGGGTGCCTGGACACCAGGACCCCACATCGATTTGGCCACCTCAGTGGGGCTCAGGAGGTCAACCTGTCATGACTGGGGCAAGTCTTTGCTCCTGATCCTCGTGCATCTGGAAGAAAGGGGCCTCTGGCTTGCACCATGGTGTCAGGGTGTGCTTCCCCGGGTCATGTGCCTTCTGGGTGGCTGCAGCCAAGACCAGACCCCATGGTGCTACTGCCCAGAAAGTTGCATAGGGTTCAGGGGAAAACACAATGAAGATTCAACACTTCAACAAAAATACCCAAGGACAAATAAAGTTATGTGAAATTAATTCAGAAAAAGATAGTTTCAGATGAAATGCAAAAAATGATCAATTGGGCATATTTCCTGGGTAAAGGATAAGAAAAAAAATTGAATTTTAAGATAAAAAATTTACAGTGTGTAGTGGATGAAGAATGTCTTTATGGTGGGAGGAATTAAGCCTAAGAATGTCCTGCTGAGTGGGTGGATGTTGGCTGCTGTGTGTGTGTGTGTGTGTGTGTGTGTGTGAGCACATGCAACTGCACAATAATCTTACAAGTTGCTTTTGGTCCTGCAAATTCATAAGTATTGATTTTCAGTTGAGGTTAAAAAAAAAACACCAAGAAATCATTCTGTCCCCGTGTGGTTTAGCCTCTTCCCTCCCCACCACCAGCGTGGAGATAATAACCCATTGATATGTGTCAGTCTGGGCTTCCCGCGTGGCTTAGTGGTAAAGGCTTAGCAAGAAAGAATCTGCCTGCCAATGCAGGAGACACACGTTCAATCCCTGGATCCGCAAGATCCCCTGAAAGAGGAAATGGCAACCCAATCCAGTATTCTTGCCTGGAAAATCCCATGGACAGAGCAGTCTGGTGGGCTCTAGACCATGGAATTGCAAAGAGTCAGACATGACTGAGCAACTAATCACACACACAGACAGACACAGACACACACACACATACACACACACAGGCATCAGTCTGTGCCTCCCAGCACTAGGATTGGCGCTGCTTTCCTAAAATAAACAGAAAGACACTAGTTAAACTTGGAGGGCCAGGGCCAGGAATCTCCACGAGAATCACTGAATTCCAACAAGAAGCCAGGTCAAAGGCTGAGTTTCCATGGTTCACGCAGTGCTGTTCTCTTCACTTTGGTGGGGAGAAGGTGCCATGCATACCTGTGAGGCACCTGGGAGGAGAGGACCAGTTGCTGCTCTCCTTGGGGAACTGGTTTCCTCTAGCATCTTCTTGACTCTGCAGTGCCTCAGGCTGGGATCAGCCTCTGCCCTTGCTTGGTAGATGATAGCAGCTCAGGGCAGCCTTGGTCTTTTGCCCTCAGATTCTGGGCTCAGACTTGCCTTGCCTCTCGACAAGAGAGGTCTGGCAAGTTCCACCACCTTCCAGCTGAGATCTCCATTTCTAGCCATGGTCTCATCTCCTGCAGGAGCTGTAGGGAAACCTGGGTGCCGGAGGAGAAGCTGCAGAAATGGGAGAGTTGAGGGGCAGGAGCCTCACCTTAACACTGGTGTTTCTGGCGCTCAGCAGTTTCAGAGTACCTGAAACCCTCCAAGCCAAGACTTTCTGAGGAAGAATGTTCAAAGAGCTTGTTGTTATGATGCTCCTTGCTTTCTATATTTATTTATTGGCCACACCACCTGGCATGAGGGATCTTACTTCCCTGACCAGAGATTGAACCATCGTCCCCTGCAGTGCAAGTGTAGAATCTTAATCAGGGAGGTCCCAGCTGCTTACTTTCAAGCTGACTTGAAGCCATCTTAGTTTTTCTGAAATGTGTTGCTAAAGTAAAGGCCCCTCAGAAGAGCCTTTCCTCACTTCTGTCTATTGAATGGGTAGAAAAAGCAGCAAAGATTTGATTCCAAATTTTAAGAAATTTAAATTTGTACCAACTCCACAGACTCAGTGGGACTTGGCCTTTACCCAGCCTCTCTGCTGAGACCCTTCTGACAAACTTTATTTTATCAAATTCCATTAAACATAATTGTTTGACAGTCTAAAGGGCCTCACAGACCAGGTTCAATCCTATTGCTTTTGCAAATATTCAGCATTTCTAATACCACTTGCCCATATAAAAATCTTCTGTTTAAAAATTTTTTGAAAAACCACAGCACAGCTCTAGCTCTGTTGAGGGAAAACCAGCCCCTAACCTGGTTTTCAGCAGAAACACTATAAAATCAGGGTCTCTTGTGCTTTCCTCCAAAGAGGGAGAAACAACATTTTTATCTCTGGGGATGAAACCATGAAAAAGTGACTGTTTTTTGAGGTTTCTTCATGGTGAAGAACCAGCCCTTTCATTGCCCTCCTGGAGGTGGACGCATTGTGTGCCCTCAGTTCGGTTCTGCTTGGACTGCTGTGCTATACCTGAAGACCCCAAAGACCCCTTTCCCTCGTAGGGCTTGGCACATACTTCTTACTTCCTTTCCCTCCGGGCCTCGGTTTGGACACTGATGTTACAGAAGTCCCCACAGCCTGCTCAGCAGGAGAGGACCTTTGCCCTCCCCCAACCCTGGGGAGGAGGGCGTATGGGGGAACAGATGGTTGTCCCCTAATGCTGAATGGTTTCTATAAGGCAGCAATGATGAGAAAGGCAGCCTCTGGGGCCTGGGACCCATTATCTGATGAGTCTCAGGGCCCGCAGAGAAACATGGTCATGGACTCTAAGCCCAGACACCGACGGGCCACTTTATGTTGCTGGTAGTCCTGCAGCCTTGTGATGTCTCTCACTTGCTTCTTTTGTACATCTTTCTTTTTTTTCTAAATGTATGGTATTACTGTTTGGCTGCTCCCAGGTCTTATTTGCAGCATGCAGGATCTTTAGCTGTGGCATTTGGACTTTTAGTTGTTATATGTGGAACCTAATTTCCTGACCAGCCCCCCTGCTTTGGGAGGGTAGAGTCTTAGAAGTCCCATCAACCTTTCTTTCTAAAATGCAAACATGTGCTGTGGAGATTTTCAAACACACACCGAGCATGCAAAACATCAACATAAAAAAAAGAGAGGATGGTCTGATGAGCCCTCAGGTACCCAAGCGTCCGCTTCTCCAGCTGCCAACTCACGGCCTCCCCCACTTCCTGAATCGTGCAGGGCTGGGGTGCTCAGACAGAACTCGAGGTTCTGATGAATAAGTTGCAGGATTGGGTTTCATAGTGCTCCCACATCTGGCGGAGCATGTTCAGGGTCACAGGCACTGGGACACTCTTGCATTCGACTCTGTGGTCCCCAGCGCAGAGACAGTAGGCAGCCCTTGTGGTTTCTTCTTTAAAGGTGATGACGGTGGGCTCCAAGAGGCACCGCTGATGGGCACCCCCAGGGGATGGGTAGGAGCTCTGCCTCGGAACCCACCCTGCTCGGGCTCCCCTGGACCACCCACCTCTGACTCTCTAGCAACCAGATGACCCTTTGAGGAATGGGTTTTCTCCCAAACTGTTTTTATAGCAGTGTATTAGTCCAGGGTCTCATAGAGAACCAATAGGATGTACGTATAGGAGGAGTTTTGTGACAGGGCATTGGCGTATGTGATTACTGAGAAGTCCGCAGGGTGAGTCAGCAGGCTTATGACCCAGGAAGAGACAACATTTCAGTGTGAGTCCAAAGGCAGGAGAAAGCCATTATCCCAGTCTGAAGGCCCTCCGGGAGGAGGAGTTCCCTTTTATCCCAGGGAAGTGTCAGTCTTTTGTTCTATTCAGGCCTTCAGTTGACTGGATGAGACCTGCCCACATTAGGAAAGGCAGTCTGCTTTACTCAGTCTATCCGTTTAAATGTTAAAAGTCATCCCTAAACACCTTCACAGAAACACCCAGAATCACTGTTGGTCCATCTCTGGGCAACCGGTGGCCTAGCCAAGTTAACACACAAATTTACCATCACAGGCACAGCCACAGACTTTTGGAGTCTCATCTAGGATGGCCATTAGTTCACCCAAACAGTTAGGGAGATTCATGTGCCCTGGAAGAATGGAGATGAAAGATAAGAAACGACTAAGTAAATCTCCTGGAGAAATCTCAGGTTTTCTTACCATTTCTCTGGGCACCAAATGGAGACACCTTTAAAAATTCCTCAAGCAGGACCTCAAACCAAAGCCCTAACATATAAGACAGATGAACTATGACCCCTGCACACCAGGAGAGCTGTGGAACTTTTGGGACCAGTGGCAAGAGCGTGGCTGTGGTTTGACACTTGCTCAGAGTGGAGGCCTGATACATGAGGTGTCACACCTAACATTATCACCAGAGGCCAGAACAAGTTCACTGGTGGAAATACAGCCCCCTTATGTGTCTGTGTACAGGCTCTCAACCAGGGACAGAGGCTCTAGGAGGGAAACAGATGTTTCTAGATCCATGGTTATTGTTGTTATATAGTCAGTAAGTCATGGCCAGTTCCTTTTGTGACCCCATGGTCTGTAGTCTGCTAGGCTCCTCTGTCCATTGGATTCTCCAGGCAAGAGTGCTGGAGTGGGTTGCCATTTCCTTCTCCAGGGGATCTTTCTGACTCAGGGATCAAACCCATGTCTCCTGTGTCTCCCACCTTGGCAGGTGGATTCTTTACCAGTGAGCCACTTGGGAAGCCCCACTTTGAGTCATTACTAAAATTGAAAAACTGCATTTTTTTTCTGATTTGCAAATAATAATAATAATTTATAGGCCCAGTTTTCTCAGTTTAAGGGTTGCTCTCATAGATTTTTAAAAAGTGGTTTCATGTGAGCTTCTGTTTGTAGCCTTGAGCAAATTAGAGAATGAGGAGTATATATTACCAGACAGTGCAAGTAGCTAAGGCTGGTCCCTTTCAGAAACTAGGCTTTGTGTGAAAGGCTGATCATCATGTGGGCAAGCTGGCCTGAGTCCTGGGCCAGAGGAAGCACTGTTAGGAACTTGAGACATTCCTGAGCTCACGTTCTGAGAAGTTTCTGTCTTTTGTCCATGTTCTTGTAACTGATGGAAGCTGGGGCACAGTCTAGAAATCCTGATTCTCGCATGTGTCAGTCTTGGATGTCCCTGTCTGGTTCTGCTGGCTTCACTCCTTCAGGAGCCCCCCTTCAGACTCTCCTCCTGGTCTCTGGGCTAGAGACATTGCTTTTAAATTTTTAAATTATTATTATTATTTTGGGGGCCTCACAATGTGGCATGCAGGATCTTCTCTGACCAGTGATTGAACCTGTGTCCCCGGCACTGGAAATCCAGAGTCTTAACCACTGGAACACCAGGGGAGTCCAAATACTGCTTTTTAAAAAGCTGTCTTATTTATTTATTTGGCTGCACACAGTCATAGTTGCAGCACTCAGCATCTTGAATCTTCATACAGCATGAGAACTCTTATTTGCAACATGTGGGATCTAGTTCCCTGATCAGGGATCGAACCAGGACCCTTGCATTGGGAACATGGAGTCTTAGGCACTGGACCACAGGGAAGTCCCCAAACACTGTCTTTTTTTTTTTTTTTTAAGGATGGTTATTTGTGAGGTGGTGGTGGCTGCACTCTATAAAGGACTGAGCTGTGAATTTGTTCACTGGAAGCAACAACTCCTGTAATAGATAATAAGCTTGTTTGCAGAGTGACTTAGTTACTTATTCATTAACATGGGAAAAGAAAAGAAAAATCATCCAGTGGTGGCCAAGAGGAGGGGGTTCTGATGTTCCAGTGTGATCCACAAACTGCTGTCCTTTAATTGCATTCCCCACTTCTGTTGTGCCCTGCCCTCCACCTACCCTCTCTCACTCCTGCATTATCTGTTGGTTAAGAATTCCAGGGCAGGGATTTGCTGAGAAAAGTTAACCCCTGGCTTTCTGGGCAAAAACATGATTTATGTGTGGTGTATGTCTGTGCATGTTCAGTTGTGTCCAACTTTTTGAGATCCTATGAACTGTAGCCGGCTAGGCTCCTCTGTCCATGAATTTTTCAGTTAAGAATACTGGGGCGGCTTGCCATTTCCTGCTCCAGGGGATCTTCCCAGGGTTTGCCAATTCTTGGGGTGTAAATAGTTATGGGAGGTGGGAAAGATGTGTAGTAACCCAGCTTTGCAGAGTCTTAACTTCAAGGGTGTGGATGATATTGACATGTTACACAATACTTAGAAGTGCTGAGTTTTGAGTATTACTTTTTATAAAATATAACTGATCGTTTGGACCTCCTCCTTAGACTGTGCCATGCTTAGTCGCTCAGTCGTATCTGACTCTTTGTGACTCCAGGGACTGTAGCTCTCTGGGCTCTTCTGTCCATGGGATTCTCCAGGCAAGAATATTGGAGTGGGTTACCATGCCCTCCTCCCTCCTTAGGTCGCTTGCACCTAAAACAAATTCCCTTCCAAGTATCCCTTCTTCTCTCGCTACTCCACCTTCCTCATTTCACTTTCTTTCACCTAAGTCATGCCAACATGAGACAACTAACTTCGACCTGTGGACAGTGTCTGGAAAAGGTTCCTCGGTGACCCCCTAATCATAAAATCGAAAACCCACTTCATCTGGTGCTGTCACCTCACAGCCCCTTTCCCAGACTCCTGGCATCTGCTGTGAAGGTTCTTCTTCTATGCTTTGTCTCCTCATTTCTATTCCTGGATTATTTATGAACAGTCTTACCCTCTCTGTTCCTCTTCTCATTCATTAACTCCTCCATCAATCTACTAACCAATTATTTTATTCAACTAGTGTTTATTAAGTTCCCATCCTGGGGTAATGAGTTGAGGATAAAGAGGTGATTGCTGTTGCTGCTGCTGCTAAGTCGCTTCAGTCGTGTCCAACTCTGTGCGACCCCATAGACGGCAGCCCACAAGGCTCCCCAGTCCCTGGGATTCTCCAAGCAAGAACACTGGAGTGGGTTGCCATTTCCTTCTCCAATGCATGAAAGTGAAAAGTGAAAGTGAAGTTGCTCAGTCATGTCTGACCCTTAGCGACCCCATGGACTGCAGCCTACCAGGCTCCTCTGTCCATGGGATTTTCCAGGCAAGAGTACTGCAGTGGGGTGCCATTGCCTTCTCCAAAAGAGGTGATTAAATAAGCATAATTCCTGCTCTGTTGGTGCCAGTGGTGGAGACAGAGGAGAGAAAGTACCAGGAGATCTCATTGGTGGTGAGGATGTGGAAATCAAGGATGGCTTCTCAGAGGAGGTGATATGGAAGTGGAGCCCTAGATATCCAGGAAGATGGATGGAATTGGTATGCAGGTGTGTTCAAGCATGAGTGAGTGTGTGTGTGCATGAATGTTCCATTCTAGGAGGAGATGGAAACTGACAGTAGCTAATGTAATTAGTGTATTGAGTCAGGGGAGGGTCCCCAGGGCCTGGCCAGCACTAGGCAAGTACAGTGGGAAACCACTGGAGATTTTCTGAAAGATTATTCTATCTTCTGTGTGGAGAACTTGGAAAGGCAGGAATAAAAGTAGAGACAGTTGAGAGGTCATAAGGAGGAATGGTGGTGGTTGGGCCTGTGTCATAGGTCAAAGGCCAGGGGCGTATGTTGGGCACAGGTCTGTATTGTTCACTGTCCATGTAACGTGCCCATCCTCTCTTTCAGGGCCCCTTAAATGAAACAAATCTCAAACTGAATTCATGACCTTTCCTACCTCAGTTAATGGTTTCATTGCTCACCTACTTCTCAAATTCAAGACCTCAAAGCCATCCTTGAATGCCTCCTTTTCCTAAACTCATTGTATCTGTTCAATCACTGAGCTATCATTTCTATTCCACAGGATTTCAAATCTTTTTTTTTTTCTTTTCCTTTTGCCTTGATTCATACCTTCACAATTTCTTGCTGTAATTATTACAATGAACTAGCCAGTCTTTGATGATTGTTTTGGGAAGGACTCTTCTTTTTTAAATTAAATACAAAAGATGATATAGTCTTACTTAGATGTTTCAGAGTGTCCCCTCAACTGCCTTCCCTTCAAATTTTCTTCCTTTCATATGAATCACCATCACCTGTTTGCTATTTGTGTTTCCAGACACACATATGCACGCTTTTTTTTTACCTTCCTTTCTTGTATCTTTTCTTTCCCTTTTCTGTTTCACAAAGCAAAATATTCTACATACATTTTTCTGTGACTTGCTTTTTTGGAAATTTAATATACCTTGGAAATCTTTCAGTATTAGTATTTCTAATTCTGCTTCATTGTTTTTGGCATTTGCTTAATATTCATGCACAATATACATGCATGCTTGTATGTGTGCATGCGTGTGTGCTAAGTCGCTGCAGTCGTGTCTGGCTCTTTGCGACACCATGGACTGTGGCCCACCAGGCTTCTCTGTCCATGGGATAATCCAGGCAAGAGTACTGGAGTGGGTTGCCATATTCTCCTCCAGGGGATTTTCGCTACCCAGGGGTTGAATCCATGTTGCTTATGTCTCATGCATTGGTCAGAGAAGGCAATGGCACCCCACTCCAGTACTCTTGCCTGGAAAATCCCATGGACAGGGGAGCCTGGTAGGCTACCGTCTCTGGGGTGCACAGAGTCGGACACAACTAAAGTGACTTAGCAGCAGCAGCATGCATTGGCAGGCAGTTCTTTACCACTAAGCCACCTGGGAAGCCCAATATTCATGTATATGGAGGTGCTAATACTTATTTAGTCAGTTCTCTATTGTTAGACCGGAGAAGGTAATGGCACCCCACTCCAGTACTCTTGCCTGGAAAATCTCATGGACGGAGGAGCCTGGTAGGCTGCCGTCCATGGGGTCACGAAGAGTCGGACACGACTGAGTGACTTCACTTTCACTTTTCACTTTCATGCATTGGAGAAGGAAATGGCAAGCCACTCCAGTGTTCTTGCCTGGAGAATCCCAGGGACGGGGGAGCCTGGTGGGCTGCCGTCTGTGGGGTCGCACAGAGTCGGACACGACTGAAGCGACTTAGCAGCAGCAGCAGCAGCTATTGTTAAACATGTAGATAGTTTCCAATTCATCCCAGTAAAATAATGAACATTCTTCTACAGATGTATTTCCATTTGGGCAAATATTTTTGCCTGTGAGTACAGTCAGTTTTAGCTAATATTAATCTTTACCTATGATACTTGTGGGACCTAGAGAACAGTGATCAATTCTATTGATAAAGGTGACTTTTTCATTCCTGGCTACAAAGTGAGTCCTCTTACTTAACTATAAAGGAGGACATTTACTGTCATATATCCTTTTACAAGTTAAGAAACATTTCCTATAACCTTAGTTTTCAAAAACTTTCAAATTAGTTTCCAGCATCTAGTGAGTAAATATATATATTTTGCGTTATTCTGTTAATGCAGTGAGTCATTCATCTTTGTAAAATGCATATCTCATCTTCTTAATTAAAATCTCTCTGTCGCTTGCTCTTGCTTATGGAATTCAATCCAAATTAATTCCATACGACACCAGATTTTCATGATTTGGCTTCAGTTTAGCTCTTGAGATTCAACTCTTGCCCTTCCAGTATTCCAGCCTCATAAAACAACTTGTTTTCCCCAAACAAGTTGCAACTCTGGCCTTAGTTCAAAGCCATTTTCCCACTCTGAGCCTCTTCTGTCCACTCCATCCTGGCCTGGGATAACTCTGTTGTTCAGTCGCTCAGTTGTGCCTGACTCTGCGACTCCATGGACCACAACATGCCAGGCTACTCTGTCCTCCCCTGACTCCTAGAGTTTTCTCAAAATCGTGTCCCTTGAGACGGAGAATCCATTAACTCTGTTAGCTTTCAAGAACTTCGAGCAGCTGTTCCCTCCTGTCTCTCTGGTGAGGCAGAGTTAATGTCACTCCTCAGGGTCTCCACAGCCCCGTAGGCCTGTCTTTGTGTTCATCAGTTCAATCCATGCTGAGTGAGAACCTGCCAGATGCATGTTGCTGGAGCGCCTGCAAACCTAACATGAATTCAATGGTCCCTGCTTTCAAGAAATCATTCTCCACACAAGGTTTACATGGCCATGCATTGTGGAAAAGGAGGTGAGCTGGCTCTCCCCAGAATGTCCCTGGGTAAAGAGCCTGTGACAAACATTTACTATGTGAAAATGGAGGAGTCAAGGTGGCTGGAGGACACTGGGGTGTATGATAGAGCAAGAGACTGCTCAGGAGGGTGACCTGTGGTCATGTCATATATGGTTGGTGATTAAGAATGTGACTTCAGAGAGGCACATTTTGAACTCTGTTCTGTTTAAAAATCCCTTGATGATTGTTCTTTCTGTGAACTGGCATGTATGACATAGCCCACCCAAAGTCTTTACAGGCTGTTCCCTAGATCAGAGGGACCCATGAATTCTGTTTTATATTGCTCTTTCTCTAACACTAGTTGCAGAAGGATTTCGATAAAAGAATCAACTTTAATGAGAGCCATGAATAATTATTATTAAGTAAAAATATTGTATGACCAAATGTCACCAGGACATTTCCAAAAGAAAGCTAAACTGAACACTTCCACATGCTCCCACCTCTAATTAAAGCACATGGATTTATGAAAAAGAATGAGGGAAAATGAATGTATCAACAAGTATTTTCTGAGGACTCAATTACTTGCCTTGTCCTGTGGAGGTATTGTGGATTGTGAAAGAGGTACAGGGTGATTTTACAAAAGGAACTTGTGATCCAGTTGAGAAGGAAAAGTGGCTCCATTTTAAAAAGAAAGAAAAAAAAAATCATGTTCAGTAAGGCGCTGATGGCATAGTGAGAGATTGGTGGTAGCTGGAGTTATCAAGAAAGGCTTCACAGAAGGTGTGGGATTTTTGTTTTCTGGGTCCTGAAAGACTGTCCAGATCTGGGTAGGTGGAAGAATGGAGGGTGTTCAAGCAAGAGGGCCAGAGTGAGAAACACTTTGAAGGTGGCAGTGGGTATGGCGTTTGACTAGGGGTTGGCCAGAGTCAGAGGGACGGTGAGAGGTCAGCTGCCATCTCTAGCCTCTTAGAGTCAGGATGCCCCCCTTTTAAAGGAGGGACCATTCTAACGCTGGTCCTTGTTGGATTACACTCGATGTCTTCCCTCCATGTGGTTGATGTTTGCAGGTCTGATCTTCATGATTAGGTTACAGAGCCTGAGGGAGCTGGAGAAATGTTTCCCTTGCTTTCTTCTCTCCAAGTTGAACATTTCTCACTCAATCAACAGTCCCAATCTCATGATATCCTGGATTCTATTTGTTTATGTCTTAGTTTGTTAATTACTTTTAAGAGACATTGCTCATGTGAAAAATTGGGTGGAATTGCTTGGATTAGTGTATATTCTATTTTTAGAGTTTTGTCCTGTCCTAAGGATAATTTATAAGTGGACATTTAGAACTGGATAAGTTAGAACTAGAAATGGAACAACAGATTGGTTCCAAATCAGGAAGGAGTACCTCAAGGCTATATATTGTCACCCTGCTTATTTAACTTACATGCAAAGTACATCATGAGAAATGCTGGACCGGATGAAGCACAAGCTGGAATCAAGATTGATGGGAGAAATATCAATAACCTCAGGTATACAGATGACACCACCTTTATGGCAGAAAGTGAAGAAGAACTAAAGAGCCTCTTGATGAAAGTGAAAGAGGAGAGTGAAAAAGTTGGCTTAAAGCTCACATTCAGAAAACTGCATCCGGTCCCATCACTTCATGGGAAATAGATGGGGAAACCATGGAAACAGTGACAGACTTTATTTTGGGGACTCGAAAATCACTGCAGATGGTGATTGCAGCCATGAAATTAAAAGACGCTTGCTCCTTGGAAGAAAAGTTATGACCAACCTAGATAGCTCATTAAAAAGCAGAGACATTACTTTGCCAACAAAGGTTTATCTAGTCAAAGCTATGGTTTTTCCAGTAGCCATGTATGGATGTGAGAGTTGGTCTATAAAGAAAGCTGAGTGCCAAAGAATGGATGCTTTTAAACTGTGGTGTTGGAGAAGACTCTTGAGAGTCCCTTGGACAGCAAAGAGACTCAACCAGTCAGTCCTAAAGGAAATCAGTCCTGAATATTCATTGGAAGGACTGATGCTGAAGCTGAAAGTCCAATACTTTGGCCACCTGATACAAAGTACTGACTCATTTGAAAAGACCCTGATGCTGGGAAGGATTGAAGGTGGGAAGAGAAGGAGACGACAGAGGATGAGATGGTTTATGGCATCACCGACTCAATGGACATGAATTTAGATTCTGCGAGTTGGTGATGGACAGGGAGGCCTGGAGTGCTGCAGTCCATGGGGTTGCAAAGAGTCGGACATGACTGAGCGGCTAAACTGAACTGAAGGATAATTTGGGCCTTAGTTCATATGCCTCCATGACAGAGGTAAATTCATATTTGTCTAAGATACAGCTGCTCTGTTTTCCAAGAAAGGATGATAGGACTTTCTTTGTGGATTATTCGTTATAATCTACAGACAGATGATTTTCAGAATCACAGTTCCTTTTATCAAAAGACTCAGTGCAGACTCATCTCTGCCCTCCTATCATCCTCCTATAGGCCATACAACTATTGTGAACTTCCAACCATCAACCTTGGTCAGTAAAACTCAGAATCACAATTAAGAAGGACAGTGGAATCATCACTGAAAATAACACTACCCATAAAATAAAGCGAATGTTCCCCAGCAGAATGGTGGAATAGTTGTGGTGTATTAATACTACACAGTAACATGCAGATGTTTAAAACAGTGAGTTAGCGTTTTATTATAATTGACTGGATTTCACAAGGCATTGTTGGATGAGAAGAGTATAGTGTAGCTACATGTGTATTATGAACTCATTCTTGTAACAGAAACAAGTACAGAAATGCTTGTATATACCCACAGTTATAGATAGAGGCTTCTGCAGCTCACTCCAAGCAATGAATGGGTTACTGTGCTGAAAATCAGCTGTTGCAGCTGCTGCTAAGTCGCTTCAGTCGTGTCCAACTCTGTACAACCCCAGAGACGGCAGCCCACCAGGGTCCCCGTCCCTGGGATTCTCCAGGCAAGAACACTGGAGTGGGTTGCCATTTCCTTCTCCAATGCATGGAAGTGAAAAGTGAAAGTGAAGTCGCTCAGTAGTGTCCAACTCTTCATGACCCCATGGACTGCAGCCTACCAGGCTCCTCCATCCATGGTATTTACCAGGCAAGAGTACTGGAGTGGGGTGCCATTGCCTTCTCCAGAAAATCAGCAAGGATATATACAACTGAGCAACATAATCAACTATAGAGTTGGATAGACATCTGTAGAGTCCTCTATGAAACCACAACAGAATAAACATTCTTATCAAGTACTCATGGAATATCTACTAAGATAGACCACAGCTCAAGCCATAAAGCAAGCAAACCTAACCAAGTTTAAAATAATTGAAACCATACAAAGTATGTTCTCTGAATTCAAATTAGAAATTGATAAGGAAAGACAACACAAAAATATACAAATACTTGAAAATTAAGCAACATGCCTATAAATAAATAATCCCTGGGACAAAGGACAAATTGCAAAGGAAATTCAAAAATACATAGAATTGAATGAAAATGAAACTACATCATATCAAAATATGTGGGACACAGCTAGAATAGTACCAAGAGGGAAATTTATAGCAACTTTGGAAATTTATAGCTTACTTTGGAAAAGAGAAAATTTCTCCAAGCAGTGACCCAAGTATCTAGCTCAAGCACTAAAAAAGAACAAAATAAAGCCAAATCAAGTAGCAGGAAGGAAATAATAAAGATATAAGCAGAAATCAATGTAATGAAAAACAAAATCAATAGGGAAAAAAAAATCATGAAACAAAAATCTGATTCTGTGGAAAAAGTAATCAGTAAGATGGATAAGCCTAACAAGACTGACAAGTATCAAAAGAAAGAAGATACAATCCCTAGGAATGTGAAGGGGCTGTTTCAAGAGATCTGGTTGCCATGATAAGGCTTCTAAGATAGCTTGGCCAGGTTTTCAGTTGTCAGTGTCCAGATGCTGGGCTGGCAGCCGCTCACTAAGAGCCAGGACAGTGAGGCAGGCTCCAGGCAAAAGGGAGTGTGGCAAGGAATGGAAGACAAAGCCAGGCATCCAGATACAGTCCGATTCAATAATACGGAGGCCCACTGCTGAGATTAGAGCTCGAGGCCCAGTGGGTCCACAGCAGAAGCCTGGCTGGGCTGAGAATGTGGCTGTTGGCACTAGGCCTATAAAGGTTCAACTACACAGAGAGGAGCTAAGGAGACTTCAGGGGCCATCTTGTCCAATAATCTTTTTATTTATTTTTTTCAGGTGGGAAGTAAAGAAAACAATTCTACAGGCAAGAGAATGTATCTTCTGAGACCAAACAGCTAGTTCAGTGTCAGACTGAATGGAGTCTTTGTAGGCTAAAGAGGGCCGGTCAGCTTCACCTGCTTCATACGTTAGCTATAACGTGGCTTTAGCTGTCATACCCGTAGGTATTTTGGGAATGTTTCTTCCCTCTTTTCCTTTGGCTTTGAATAGCAGATGTGGCCTATTGCGTTGCCTATGATTTTCAGATGAAATGAAGCACAGTGGTTTACTTTTAACCAAACCCCAGTCATACTTCCTCTCTCTGACTCAGCTTCCTCGTCGTAAATGAGATGGATGACACACGCCACCAGCTAACATTTACAAAGACATCCTGGCTTTTTTTTTTTTTGATGAAAGCCTATATGGCATTTGTATTAATATAATTTTCCTGTTAGATGAAAGATTAAACGAGAATTGTCACACTAGCTAAGGAAACGTAGATGTAGGATGCCTATGGAACCAAATGGCTAATTTCTTCCTTGTGTAGGAGCTGAAAAAAATCTAATAAAGGAAACAGGGAAACTGAAAGTGGGTCGTCACCTCTCTCAACACTCTACCCTTTTATTCCCACCAGACCATCCTGCAGCGTGCTCCTCTTTATGTGCGCTTTTTTTTTTTTTAACTGCACCGGAAACATATTTCTGGCTTTATTCTTAACAACAGATACCCTGAGTTCTCTGGACTTAACAACAGGTACCCCCGGTGGCTCAGATGGTGAAGAAACTGCCTGCAATACAGGAGACCTGAGTTCAGTCCCTTGGTTGGGCAGATCCCCTAAAGAAGGAAATGGCAACCCATTCCAGTATTCTTGCCTAGAGAATTCCATAGACAGAGAAGTCTGGTGGGCTACAAAGGGGTTGCAAAGAGTCAGACACGACTGAGTGATTAAACTAACATTTTCACTTGCACTTTATTACTCCAAGTTCTCTGAACAAGTGTCAACTTTACTTAACTCTTAATCATCCATTCTCCAGGGTGAGGCCCACCAGGAGGAGGTGCATCGGAGCCTTAAGTCCCTTGTCTGAAGTGGGGATGACTACAGCAGCGTCTCATAGGGCTGGTCAGAAAGAGTGCAGTCAATGAACATTAGTAGGGCAATTGGCTCAGCGCCTCGCAGATGACAGAGGCTTCCTGAAAGCTTGCTATTTGAGCCATCTGTGTCCCTATTACTGAATCCGGAGCTCACCTCTCCAAAGTTTCATGAATCAGGGATGACCTCTGTCTTCAGTCAAAGAGATTGATTATTCATTTGCTTTATTCAAGAAAGAGTACTGTCATATCACAAGATTGTGACTCGAGCTCTGTGTCAGCTCAGCCTCCTAACTCAGGTGGATCTTTTCCAGGAGGCAGATATGATGGTACAGTGCTGTTCTACATGCCCCTGAGGGGAGGTGAGTTTGAGATTTGATGGATGAAAGCTGGGGAGCGATCACTTGCTCTTCCTGGTCCCCATTTTGGGTTCTCAGCTTCACAACTTCTGCAGATTTTCTTTGGGGCTACAATATGAACGACATGGGTTTGTCATGGAGGGTGAGTAGCAAGGTAATTACCAGCAACTAGTTTTGAAACCCAGCCAACTGTTTTTGCTGCTGGAAAGAAGCAGTGTAGATATTGGAAACAGGTTTCATTGTGGGTGGGTGATGTCTATGTGGCCGCAGTGCCCAGCGCCAGTGTTGAAGTTGATGGGTGTTGGTACAGAACTTTCTAGCTGCTCTATAAGCCAGTGCACAGAAGCTGAGCTGTCATAGGGCTTCAGACAACATGTATCGTAATGCCAAGTTATTTTGGTGGATAGATTAGAAATGATTTTCTTTTTTTGATGCTTGTCTGTATTTTCCAAATTTTGCTACAAGGAACATACATTGTCAGAAAAAATTGAGCATTAAAAATAAAATGATTTGAGGAGTTTTTAAAAAGCAATGATCTTTTATTCTTTTTATTGACCACATAGTAGACTATGTGACCTTGAGTGTTTAGCTCAATGAACATCATATATATATATAGAAATACATGACACCTACAGAGCACGTGACAAAGATCTAAGGACATTCCCAGGCTTCCTGTGTCCCAGCCAGTCAGGAACCTCCCAAAAGCACCCACTATTCTGACTTCTGCCACCATTGATTAGTTTATGTCCATAAACTTTTTTTCCCAACCTTGAAACTTCTTATTTTGTACTGGGGTATAGCTGATTAACAATGTTGTGGTAGTTTCAGGTCAACAGCATCAAAATACATGTATCCTTTCTCCCCCTAAAGCCCCCTCGCATCCAGGCTGGCACATAATATTGAACAGAGTTCCATGTGTTATAAACAGGTCTTTGTTATCCATTTAAAACAGAGCAGTGTATACATGACCTTTCCAAAGTTCCTAGCTATCCCTTCTTTCCCAGCAGCTAAACTGTGGTGTTGGAGAAGACTCTTGAGAGTCCCTGGACTGCAAGGAGATCCAACCAGTCCATTCTGAAGGAGATCAGCCCTGGGATTTCTTTGGAAGGAATGATGCTAAAGCTGAAACTCTAGTACTTTGGCCACCTCATGCGAAGAGTTGACTCACTGGAAAAGACCCTGATGCTGGGAGGGATTGGGGGCAGGAGGAGAAGGGGACGACAGAGGATGAGATGGCTGGATGGCATCACTGACTCGATGGGCGTGAGTCTGAGTGAACTCTGGGAGTTGGTGATGGACAGGGAGGCCTGGCGTGCTGCAATTCATGGGGTCGCAAAGAGTCGGACACGACTGAGCGACTGACCTGAACTGAACTGATAAGTTCATTTTCTAAGTCTATGTGTCTCTTTCTGTTTTGTAAGCTCATTTCTATAATTTTTTTTTAAGATTCGGCATATAAGGGATGTCATACGATATTTCTCCTTCTCTGTCTGAGTTCACTCAGTGTAACACTCTCTAGGTCCATCCATGTTGCTGCAAATGGCATTATTTCATTCTTTTTAATGGCTGAGTAATATTCTATTGTGTATGTGTACCACACCTTCTATATCCATTCTCTGCTGATGGACATTTAGGTTGCTTCCATGTCTTGACTATTGTAAACAGTGCTGCAGTGAACATTAGGGTGCATGTATCCTTTCAGATCATGTTTTCTCTGGTTATATGCCCAGCAGTGAGATTGTTGGCTCATATATAGCTCTAGTCTTAGCTTTTGAAGGAACCTCCCTACTGTTTTCCACAGTGGCTGTACCAATTTACATTCCCATCAACAGTGTAGGAGGGTCCCCTCTTCTTCACACTGTCTCCAGATTTGTTCTTTGTAGAGAAGTTACTCTTGAACACAAATGTTTGTGGTTGACTCACTAAGATGGTTGGGCCACAGCTAACTTCAGCAATTCTAAAGAAGTTTTCAAACCTAAAATTTCTGGAACAGAATTTTGCTTGAATTTAAAGTTGTCACACATTCTGTAAGTCAATGAAATTTTAATTCTAATTGATTGTAGGTGGTAGTGAAGCGACGTGAAGTATTAGTCACTCAGTCATATTCGACTCTTTGCAGCCCCATGGACTATATATAGCCCACCAGGCTCCTCCGTCCACAGAGTTCTCCAAGCAAGAATACTGGAATGGGTTGCTATGCCCTTCTCCAGGGCATCTTCTTCACCCAGGGGTTGAACCTGGGTCTCCTGCACTGCAGGCAGTTTCTTTACCATGTGAGCCACCAGGGAAGTCAGTTGGTTAGCCTTTGGCTATGCTCAGGTGCAATGGTCACCACTGGGGATTTGGATGAAAGAGGTGAAGTTCACAGCCTGCCCTGGGCCTTTGGGTTCCCACAGGTTATCGAGTGATGGTTGACTAGGTCACAGATGAGATTCAGGCAGGAGCTTGTTTATAGTATCTCTTATATGCCTCACATCTTTAACTCGAATTTCCCAGAGAACACGTCACAAGTGCCAGTTTCCCTATAGAACCTGAAACCCTTCAAGTCACTAGCGATCAGCACCACTAACAACTAAAATCTTAAAAACAGAACTATTGACTATTATTGCAAATCTGAAAGTCTATATACAGCCTTACCAAATATGGATACTTTTAGTTAATAATATTATCTTTCTCTTATGAAGGCAATGCAAGCAAATTGCAGAAAAAGTAGAAATTAGAGAAAAGCATAAAGAAGAAAATTAAAATTACCTGTAATCACAATTTTTCATAGTAATTGCTATTAAGATTTCCATGAGTTTTTAGCCCTTATTTTCACTTATGCAGAATTGAGATCAAGTTCAATGATTCTCCGAATTGTTAAATATTCTTAGAAGGCATGTTTTTTTTGGTTTTTGTTTTTTTGGCCATGTCACACAGTTTGCAGGATCTTATTTCCCTGATCAGGGATTGAACCTAGGACTTTGGCATTGGAAGGGAGCCTTAACCACTGAACTGCCAGGGAATTCCCTAGAAAACATGTTTTGCTTTTGGCTGCACTGTGGGGCTCATGGGATCTTAGTTTCCTGCTCAGGGATAGAATCTGGGGCCTGCTAAGTGAAAGCACCAAGTCTCAACTCCTGGACCACCTGGGAATTCCTGAAGATATGGTTTTTAATGATTGTATAATATTCTATCTCATTAATGCATTATAACTTAAACAGTTTCTTATTTTTTCATATTTATGCTATTTCCAACATTTTTTGCTATAAGAACTTGAGTATTCAATCATTCACTCATTTACTCAATAAATCACACTGAGTTTACACTCAGGCCCTGTACAGATGCAGTGGGTAGAAATTGGGAAAAGTAGATGTGGTCTCTTAGCTCACAGAGCTTACATTCCAATGAGGAATCAGAAACTAATAAAATAAACAAGCTAATCAAATAGACAATTTAAAAATTAGTTAAATAATTTAAAAATGCAATCATGCTCAGAAGAGCCAAAATGATCTTGATAGGAAAAAGTTAGAAGACTCAAAGTTTTTGATTTCAAGACAGTATGATACTGGCCTAAGTGCAGACATATAGATCAATGAATATAGATCATATAGAATTAAGAGTTCATACATTTATGGCCAATTTACTTTTGATAAGGATTCCAACATTGTGTCTTTTCAGCAGATGGTACTCAGACAACCGGATATCCACAGGCAAAGAATGAAGTTGGACCCCTTCCCACATCATATATCAAAATAAACTCAAAATGAATAAAAAACTTAAATATAAGGGCTAAAACCATGAAATTCATAGAAAACACACCACAGTAAATTTTTGTGACCCTGGATTAGGCAATGGTCTCTTAGCTATATTACCAAAAGCACAAACAACAAAAGAAAAGTGGATAAATTTAGCTTCATTAAAATGAAAAATATTTGTGCTTCAAAGGACACTGCCAAAAAAGTGAAAAGACAATCACAGAATGGGAGAAAATATTTGTGAATCATGCCTGATAAGGGACTGACCTCTAGAATACATAAGGAATTATTATAATTCAATAATAAAGATGAAAATAATTCAATTAAAAAAAATAAGCATAAGATTTGAACAGACATTTGTCCAAAAAAGACAACAGATGGTCAATAATCACATGAAGAGTTGCTCAACATCTTTAGTCATTCAGTTCAGTTCAGTTCAGTCACTCGGTCATGTCCGACTCTTTGCCATCCCACGAACTGCAGCACGCCAGGCCTCCCTGTCCATTACCAACTCCCGGAGTCCACTCAAACCCATGTCCATCAAGCCAATGATGCCATCCAACCATCTCATCCTCTGTCGTCCCCTTCTCCTGTCCTCTATCTTTCCCAGCATCAGGGTCTTTTCAAATGAGTCGGCTCCCCGCATCAGGTGGCCAAAGTACTGGAGTTTCAGCTTCAACATCAGTCCTTCCAATGAACACCCAGGACTGATCTCTTCTAGGATGGACTGGTTGGATCTCCTTGCAGTCCAAGGGACTCTCAAGAGTCTTCTCCAACACCACAGTTCAAAGGCATCAATTCTTCAGCACTTAGCTTTCTTCACAGTCCAACTCTCACATCCATACATGACCACAGGAAAAACCATAGCCTTGACTACATGGACCTTTGTTGGCTCTGCTTTTTAATATGCTATCTAGGTTGGTCATAACTTTCCTTCCAAGGAGTAAGTGTCTTTTAATTTCATGACTGCAGTCACCATCTGCAGTGATTTTGGAGCCCCCCAAAATAAAGTGAGCCACTGTTTCCACTCTTTCCCCATCTATCTGCCATGAAGTGATGGGACCAGATGCCATGATCTTCGTTTTTTGAATGTTGAGCTTTAAGCCGACTTTCTCATTCTCCTCTTTCACTTTCATCAAGAGGCTCTTTAGTTCTTCTTCACTTTCTGCCATAAGGGTGGTATCATCTGCATATCTGAGCTTATTGATGTTTCTCCTGGCAATCTTGATTCTAGCTTGTGCTTCTTCCAGCCCAGTGTTTCTCATGATGTACTCTGCATATAAGTTAAATAAGGGAAATGCAAATCAAAAACTACAGTAAGATGTCACTTTATGCCCACTAGAATAGCTGAAATAAAAAAGACAAACAATAACAAGTGTTGGTGAGCATGTGGAGAATTGAAACTCATGTTGCTGATGGGAATGTAAAATGCTCTACCTGCTTTGGAAAAAGTTTTGGTGGTTCTTCAAAATGTTAAATATAGAGTTACCACATGGCCCAGCAGTTCTACTCCTAGGTATATGCCCAGGAGAACTGAAATCATATGTTCACGTGAAAACTTGTACATGAATGTTCATGGCAGCTTTCTTCATAATAGCCCCAAAGTGGAAATAATTCAACTATAAAAAGGAATGAAATACTGACGCATGCTATAACTTGGAAGAGGCTTGAAAACATGCTGAGTGAAAGAAGCCAGACACAAAAGGGCACATATTTATATGGAATGTCCAGAATTGGTAATTCTGTAGAAATAAAAAGTAGATTAGTGGTTGCCAGGAGGTGTGGTGGGGAGAGGGTAGTGACTGCTAATGAGTCCCTTACCCAGATTTATTTTGGGGACGATGAAGTGTTCTGGAATTAAATAGTGGGGATGGTTGTACAATATTGTACATATACTAAAAATGAATAAATTGTAAATATTGACAGGATGGATGACTTTTCAAAGCAGGTGAATTTTTTTTTTTTAGACAAGGCTTCAGCTTCTTTCTTTTAAAAACTATGTATTTATTTATTTGGTTGTGCTGGGTCTTTGTTGCATGAGGGCTTTCTCTAGTTGCAGTGAGTGGGGGGCTACTCTTCCTTGCAGTGCACAGGCTTCTCATTGTGGTGGCATCCCTTTGTTGCGAAGCAGAAGCTCTAAGCCCATGGGCTTCTGTAGTTGTGGCCCTTGGGTTCAGTAGTTGCAGCTTTCTGGCTCCAGAGTGCAGACTGACACACGGACATAGTTGCCTTGCAGCATGTGGGGTCTTCCCGGAGCAGGGATTGAACCTGCATACCCTGAACTGGCAGGCAGATTCTTAACCATTGGACCACCGAGGAAGCCCAGATCTCACTTCTGAAGCAATAAAATTCATTGTAAAAACTATTTTTCAGGTAAATAACAAAATGAAGATAAATCACAGCCTGCAGACGTGGCAAGAGGAAGGGGAAAGGTGTTTTCACACACCATGAATGGATGTATAAATTGGTACAAGTTTTATGAAAAGCCAATTGAAATCCTTATCACAGGAGCCTGGTGTGGATGAATAGTCAGTATTCTGAGTGTAGTACATGTAGCTTTCATTCATTATGCACAGCTTAATTAATGCCACTCTTTTACAACCTGTGCTGTCTGGTGTATTTCTCACAGTAATTCCATTTTACAGATGAGAAAAAATAAACTCAAAAAAGCCTGCAGCAAAAAAGTTTGCTGCAGTTCACACAGCCATGAGGTGGGTCTGTAACCTAGGGCTGTGTGAGTCCAAAGTCTGCTCTTGTCTGACTATCAAGATGAATGCAGAAATATATGCAGGTTTTGCAGGGCTTTGTCATAAGCCATTCAGCAAAAGTGATATGTCAACAAAGGTCCATATAGTCAAAGCTATGGTTTTTCCAGTAGTTGTGCATGGATGTGAGAATTGGACCATAAAGAAAGCTGAGCGCTGAAGAATTGATACTTTTGAACTGTGGTGTTGGAGAAGACTCTTGAGAGTCCCTTGGACTGCAAGGAGATCAAACCAGTCTATCCTAAAGGGAATCAATCCTGAATATTCATTGGAAGGACTGATGCTGAAGCTGAAGCTCCAGCTCTGGCCACCTGATGAGAAGAACTGATTCATCAGAAAAGACTGTGGTGCTTGGAAAGATTGAAGGCAGGAGAAGGGGATGACAGAGGATAAGATGGTTGGAAGGCATCCCTGACTCGATGGTCATAAATTTTGAGCTAGCTCTGGGAGTTGGTGATGGACAGGGAAGCCTGGCATGCTGCAGTCCATGGGGTCTCAGAGTCGGATAAGACTGAATGACTGAATTGAACTAACAGGTGGTGCTAGAGGTAAAGAAGCCACCTGCAGTGCAGGAGCCATAGGAGATGTGGGTTGATCCCTGGGTTGGAAAGATGCCCTGGAGAAGGAAATGGCAACCACTCCAGTATTCTTGCCTGGAGAATCCCATGAACAGAGAGCCTGGTGGGCTATAGTCCATAGGGTCGCAAAGAGTCAGATACTACTGAAGTGACTTAGAACAACGCATAAAAGTGATATGTGCCTTTTGTAGAACAGTCTTCTTATGCTTTAAAAAAAACAGAAGACAGAGCAGTGAAATTTGAGATTAGTGATTTTTCTTGTTCATTTTTGTATTGTAGTGGTTGGCATATAGAAACATTAAATACTTGTTGAATTGTGTAATTATGGCATACTGAACATAAAAGCACACGTGCCAGTTAACATATAGACTTAGAGAGAAGGTAGTTGACTCATAGAAGATGTATTCATTTAAAAATTATAATTAGTCATTGGGAAACTCTAAGCATGTAATTCATTCGGAAAACTACCAACTACTGACCTTTTAGAAAATGCACCTGTTATACCAATTGAATGTTGCTGCTGCTGCTGATGCTTCTAAGTTGCTTCAGTCGTGTCCAACTCTGTGCGACCCCATAGACAGCAGCCCATTAGGCTCCCCTGTCCCTGGGATTCTCCAGGCAAGAACACTGGAGTGGGTTGCCATTTTCTTCTCCAACGCATGAAAGTGAAAAGTGAAAGTGAAGTCGCTCAGTCATGTCCGACTGTTTGCGACCCCATGGGCTACAGCCTACCAGGCTCCTCCATCCATGGGATTTGCCAGGCAAGAGTACTGGAGTGGGGTGCCATCGCCTTCTCCGAATTGAATGTTACTTGTATCAATTTCCAGGATACTGCTCCACATGGGGAAAAACTGGCATGGAGGTAAACTGAGAGAAAATGTTGAAGTTTATAGCAATAGTGTTATAGTCTGCTTTTTTTTATTCCTGATTTTTTAAGCATCTTTTTATTTTGAAATAATTACAGAATATTGTTGCAAATATTTGTTGTGCTTTTTACTCTTCTCCTCCTTTGCTAGGATCAGCATTCCTATCTCCTGTGTTTTCCTTATTGTTCTTTAACTTAAAATATACACACTCAGACACTCAATTGGATTAATATAGCTAAGTGAAAAGGCCTGTTAACAGTTAAGTATCTAAATTCTGGAATAACTTCAGGGAAACACAATCAGAGAATTTTCGCGTATGTTACATATCACAAACCAGTGTAAATTGTTGCTAATAAGTGAAATAAAAAGTTAATGAAAAAATTATGATTCATGAGATTCCCACATTATGAAATGAAGTGTTACAAGCTTTCTGGTTCTGATTGCTGGAGAGATGCTGAAAGCATCTTTAACTTCATTAGCCTTTAGTGAATACATTCACCAAATGTTTACTTTGTACCCATTTCTCTGAGGCATTAGGAATTCAAAGAAGAATAAAGACACGGGCCTGTGGATTCTTCCAAGTGACAAAGTGTGTGAGTGGGTGCTGGAGCCTGCCCTGGGTTTGGAGATGAGGGTGCAAGGCAATAACTGGATATTTTGAGGGCAAGCTGAGATATTGGGGAATTGAGAGGAAGGGAGGGCATGGAAATGTCAGAGAAACTTAAAGGTTTAAATTTTCTTCATTTTGAATTTTGGCAGCATCACTTTGTTATGTTCTCTGTGTAAAGCGTCATGCCATGATAGAATGGTGAAAAAGGATGAGGCAAACAGGCAGAGGCCACGGCTGCAGAACACAAGAAGTGGTCTTACAAAATAAGGGATATTACCACTTGAGGAGGGGGGGCACTTTCTGGGTGTCTGATATTTGATGCAAATCATGAATGATTGAAAGTCATTTGAGAAGGGGAAGTAGGGAGGGAGGAAAGGAAAGAAGGAGTTGCAGGGAGGAGGGTATTGCCTCTATGGACACAAGAGGTGTGACAAGATGGGATGCATGAGGTAGTGATGAAAGATTTGGTTGGGTAGGAGTATGGGTGTGGAGGTGGTGTGTGAAACCCAAAAGGCAGGTGAAGGATAAAATCATGCTTTATTTACATGTATTACCTACTTTCCTGACTAGCATGGACCCTCAGTCAGAGCATGCTCTCATCTGTACTCTTCGCTGCTATCCTGTCATCTGTCTAGACCAGTTGGCATAGAGTAGGGGCTCCATCACATTTACAGAATGAATGATGTGTTGGAAGGATCTCCTTTTTCAGTTACAGAGAGAAGCTATTGCATATAGTTGAGGCTCTTCCAATTTTCATTGCTATATCATCACCTTGTTTTGTGAATATATTGCTACGTATTTATTAATTACACCGTTAATGGATATTTGGTTTTCCTTCAGTTAGGGACTACTATGAATAGTGCTACTATGAATATTTTCATACATTTATTTTGGTGTGCAGATGGATTTATTTCTCTTGGAGTGGAATTGCTGTATCACAGGGTATGAACATATTCAGTTTCAGAAGAAAATGCCAGTTTTCCCAAGGGTTTTCTGCAATTTATATACCTACCAGCAGTGCAAGAGTTCCTGTTGCTCCACCCCCACCCCCTACTCTTGATATTGTATTTTCCACTTTACCAACCAGGTGGGTGCGTAGTGTTTGCATTGTGGTTCAATGAGCAGTTAACTGATGACTGATGAAACTGATCACCTTTCGTTCATGTATTTGCCACTTGAAGTTACCTTAAAATGTAATGCACAATTTAAGCTGGTATATTTCTAATACCAGCTTTAGTATCTGATGTTAGTCAGTATTCTAGTCCAAAGGAGACAAGAGCCTTACTATCTTATCTTTCATTTCCCTTCCTTTCCCATCTTCCCTCTGCTATGCTCCTTCTACCTTCCATGTCATTGTAGAACCTTCAGTTCAGTTCAGTCACTCAGTCGTGTCCGACTCTTTGCTACCCCATGAATTGCGGCACGCCAGGCCTCCCTGTTCATCACCAACTCCTGGACTTCACCCAAACTCATGTCCATCGAGTTGGTGACGCCATCCAGCCATCTCATCCTCTGTCGTTCCCTTCTCCACCTGCCCCCAATCCCTCCCAGCATCAGAGTCTTTTCCAATGAGTCAACTCTTCACATGAGGTGGCCAATATACTGGAGTTTCAGCTTTAGCATTAGTCCTTCCAAAGAACATCCAGGACTGATCTCCTTCAGAATGGACTGGTTGGATCTCCTTGCAGTCCAAGGGACTCTCAAGAGTCTTCTCCAACACCACAGTTCAAAAGCATCAATTCTTTGGTACTCAGCTTTCTTCACAGTTCAACTCTCACATCCATACATGACCACAGGAAAAACCATAGCCTTGACTATATGGACCTTTGTTGGCAAAGTAATGTCTCTGCTTTTGAATATGCTATCTAGGTTGGTCATAACTTTCTTCCAAGGAGTAAGCGTCTTTTAATTTCATGGCTGCAATCACCATCTGCAGTGATTTTGGAGCCCCCCCAAATAAGGTCTGACACTGTTTCCACTGTTTCCCCATCTATTTCCCATGAAGTGATGGGACCAGATGCCATGATCTTCGTTTTCTGAATGTTGAGCTTGAAGTCAACTTTTTCACTCTCCTCTTTCACTTTCATCAAGACGTTTTTTAATTCCTCTTCACTTTCTGCCATAAGGGTGGTGTCATCTGCATATCTGAGGTGATTGATATTTCTCCCAGCAATCTTGATTCCAGCTTGTGCTTCCTCCAGTCCAGCGTTTCTCATGATGTACTCTGTATAGAAGTTAAATAAGCAGGGTGACAATATACAGCCTTGACGTACTCCTTTTCCTCTTTGGAACCAGTCCATTTGTTCCATGCCCAGTTCTAACTGTTGCTTCCTGACCTGCATATAGGTTTCTCAAGAGGCAGGTCAGGTCAGGTGGTCTGGTATTCCCATCTCTTTCAGAATTTTCCACAGTTTATTGTGATCCACACAGTCAAAGGCTTTGGCATAGTCAATAAAGCAGAAGCAGATGTTTTTCTGGAACTCTTTTGCCTTTACGATGATCCAGCGGATGTTGGCAATTTGATCTCTGGTTCCTCTGCCTTTTCTAAAACTAGCTTGAACATCTGGAAGTTCACGGTTCACGTATTGCTGAAGCCTGGCTTGGAGAATTTTAAGCATTACTTTACTAGCGTGTGAGATGAGTGCAATTGTGTGGTAGTTTGAGCATTCTTTGGCATTGTCTTTTTTTGAGATTGGAATGAAAACTGACCTTTTCCAGTCCTGTGGGCACTGCTGAGTTTTCCAAATTTGCTGGCATATTGAGTGCAGCACTTTCACAGCATCATTTTTCAGGATTTGAAACAGCTCCACTGGAATTCCATCACCTCCACTAGCTTTGTTCGTAATGATGCTTTCTAAGGCCCACTTGACTTCACATTCCAGGATGTCTGGCTCTAGGTGAGTGATCACACCATCGTGATTATCTTGGTTGTGAAGATCTTTTTTGTACAGTTCTTCTGTGTATTCTTGCCACCTCTTCTTAATATCTTCTGCTTCTTTTAGGTCCATACCATTTCTGTCCTTTATCGAGCCCATCTTAGAATCTTAGTTCCAGATTATTATTATATTAAGACACAACCACAAGACATTTAGACTTAACAGTTAATTTCATTATTACTAATTATTGTGTTTTATTTCCCATTTCTTTTTCTAGGATTTAATTCTCACTGAATGAAACATCAGCTAATTCTTTCAGAGAGTTTCCATGCAGTAAACTTTCTGAATCTATGTGTATCTGCAAATGTTTTCTTTCTGTTTCCCTCTACAATATAGTTTAGCTGGGTGTTGAAGTCTATGTTCAAAAATTATCTTCCTTCAGAATTTTGAAGATGTTGCTCTATTATCTTTTTTGTGTCTGAAGTTGCTGGTGAGAGGTTGCTATCCTTATGCTTGTTCTTTTATCTATGTATTTATGTATGTATGTATATTAAATTGTGCTAAAATATATACAAACATAAAATTCCCCATTTTAACTATTTTAAGTATACAGTTCAGAGGCGTCAAGTACATTCACATTTTTATGTCTAACTCTTTTTTTTAAGTAACTGAATACTCTTCTCCAACACCCAAACTTTTGAGGATTTCCTCTATCATTGTTCTGACATTGTATCAAGACATGGGAGCTTTTGTTCATTTGTTCTTTTAATCTTTTTTTTTTTTTTTCTGACTGCACTATGCAGCTTGTGAGATCTTAATTTGCTGACCCAGGATTGAACCCGTGTCCCCTGCAGTGGAAGTGAGGAATCCTATCCAACTGGACCACCAGAGAATTCCCTGTTCTTGGTGGAACATTTCAAAGGAGAAATTGGATCTTCTTTATTATCTTTTCCCTATATCCTTATCCTGCATCTTATATTTGATGGGTACTGAAATATCTGAATCTATCTTCAGTGTCTTTTAAATTTTCTTTTACTCATCCCAATTCTTTGTACTTTTATGCTGTTGGTGTTTAGTATGGTTGATCCTACAGTCTCCTTTTGCTCTTTTCATGTACGCAGCAGCAGTGGGTTTTAGGAGTTATGTCCATCTCTAGGTGTGGTCTTGGATGTGCTGTCAATCTCCTGTAAGCAGTTAGTTCAGGAACCAGGATGAAGCCTCAGCAAGGCGTTCTCTTGGCAACATTCTCTTGATGCTGCTGTACTCATCAGTGCTCCAGTGTTAGCCCCGTGCTTCATGCATGATGTTTGTGACTTCCTTCTTCAGTCCTACTCTGATTGGCTTTCCTCTTTCAAGGATGCCTTAATGTGGCTGGTCCACTGATACACCCCTTCTTCTGCTTCCCATTGTAATTAGGGATTCACCTATTCTTTCTAACTCTTCTGCCAGAACTGGGGATTTAAGTGGAAGTGAGAGGCTGCAGTGTGCATGCAAACAGCCAATATCATCCAAAACCTTAATCAATTTTTAAACAGAAAAATTTTTTCCTCATTCATAATATGAATGCATTTCCTTTTTAGTTTCCCTAGTTTCGTTAAGCCTAGCTGTATTTTGGGGTGATGCCCACTGTTAGGGAAAAGATATGTGTTGCCAGCTCTGCATGTCCATCATAAATGGAATGAGAGCTTGTCTCCCACCCTGGAGAGCTGAGTCCTGCTTGGAGCTGAGCTCAGGTTCACACCAGGAAGTCTCTGCCTCAGGCAGATGCTTTACTGAGCAAAGGGTATGTTATGTTATTACATAACAAAGTTATGTAATTTTTTAAAATTTACCAAAGCAATGCATACTTATGAACTTTGGAAAATGCAGAAAATACAGTTTAAGGATTTTCAGGATGAGTTGGTATTATACTTAAAAGTCCAATAAGTATATTTTTTAAAATAGTCAAAAAACAAATCTCCTTTAATCCCACCACACAAAGAAGATAACTCTGGGCAGCAGGTGGTTGAGGTCAAGAGTTAGGGTCTGATATGAGGTGGCCTGGGTTCAAAACTTGACTCCTGTGATCCTAAAGCTCAGCATTTCACCTTTCTAAGGACTGAGTGTGGCTTCTTCCAAGTGTGACTTCTGACTGGATATCTGCATCAAGTCCCTTACAGACCACTGAGTCAGAAACTCTGGGGTGGAGAGGGCCTAGCACTCTGGGCTCAACAAGGCCTTCGGGTGCTTCTGATGTGTGCTCAATTTTAAGAACCATTACGCTAAGCATGGTTTCTTCATTGCCCTTTAAAGTGAAAGTGAAGTCGCTCAGTCTGACTCTTTGCAACCCCATGGACTGTAGCCTACCATGCTCCTCTGTCCATGGGATTTTCCAGGCAAGAGTACTGGAGTGGGTTGCCATTTCCTTCTCCAGAGGAGCTTCCTAACCTAGAGATTGAACCTGAGTCTCCCCCACATTGTACGTAGACCCTTTACCATCCAAGCCACCAGGGAAATCCTCATGTGCCCTTAGCTATTAATTATTTGTAATTGCATAAGTAATATGTGGGTACATTCTTGTTGAAAAACATCATGTCACATAGAATGAAAAAGCAGAAGTCTGTCTTCATTACCATCAGGTATCGAATTCTTTTCCAGTGGTCACTGCAGCTACCAGTTTGCTTCCTGTTCTTGTAGGTTTTTTTTCCTGTGGATATACTTGTATCTTTGCAGACATATATTCACTAGGAATAAATAGTTTTGTGGGTTTTCTTTTTTTTGTTTGTTTTTAACTTAAATGATATCATAGTATGTATACTTTCCCAAAGTTAGCTTATTATTGTTATTTATTTGCTTGCCTTGAAAAAAGTTTCAAAAACAGAGCCATGTTTTTTTTAAATAAATTACTGTCTGATTAACCATGATTAATTTCTTTCTGATATAATCACACTGTAAAAATCTTTGCATGTGCCCCCTCTTAAAATGTATGAGAATCTCCACAAGTACTTTCTCACAGGAGTTTTGGGTCAAAAGGGAAAAGTGCATATCTAAATTTTTGAGCCATTCTCTGAAATGGTTGTATCAGTTGTGGTTCCACAAATAGTAAATAAAGACTGTTTCATCTCATCTCCAGCAACATTGATGTCACTGAATTTTTCAAATTTTTTTCCCCAATTTTCAATTTCTCATTTTGCTTTAACTACATAGGTTTGCGTGCTAATGAAATTACATAGGTTTGATCACTGCTCATAATGGTCAGCACATATCTGTCACATCAGTTCAGTTCAGTTGCTCAGTTGTGTCCGACTCTTTGCGACCCCGTGGTTGCAGCACGCCAGGCCTCCCTGTCCATCA
This sequence comes from Aepyceros melampus, assembly GCA_006408695.1. Taxonomy (NCBI): domain Eukaryota; kingdom Metazoa; phylum Chordata; class Mammalia; order Artiodactyla; family Bovidae; genus Aepyceros; species Aepyceros melampus. Next base: position 138,625 of record SJXQ01008614.1, on the reverse strand, counting down.
CCAGCTCCCGGAGTTCACTCAGACTCATGCCCATCAAGTCAGTGATGCCATCCAGGTATCTCATCCTCTGTCTTCCCCTTCTCCTCCTGCCCCCAATCCCTCCCAGCATCAGAGTCTTTTCTAGTGAGTCAACTCTTCGCATGAGGTGGCCAAAGTACTGGAGTTTCAGCTTTAGCATCATTCCTTCCAAAGAAATCCCAGGGCTGATCTCCTTCAGAATGGACTGGTTGGATCTCCTTGCAGTCCAAGGGACTCTCAAGGGTCTTCTCCAACACCACAGTTCAAAAGCATCAATTATTTGGCGCTCAGCCTTCTTCACAGTCCAACTCTCACATCCATACATGACTACTGGAAAAACCATAGCCTTGACTAGACGGACCTTGGTTGGCAAAGTAATGTCTGTGCTTTTGAATATGCTATCTAGGTTGGTCATAACTTTTCCCATAGTGATTGCTTAATAAATGTTAGCATTTAACGATTAACATTTTGATACAATCATTCTGATTTTTTATATATAGCTTTTGAAAGATCTAGTTATTATCATACTATAGATACAGTTTGAAAAAACTGACTGCATTGCATTCCTTTTTATTAGCTTATTTATTTTTAAAAATATTTAAATATTTATTTGTTTGGCTATGTCAGGTCTTATTTGCAGCACACGGGCTTCTTCCAGTTGTGGCTTGTACAGCACAGGGTTAGTTGCCCCACAGCATGTGGGAGCTTAGTTCTTTGACCAGTGATTGAAACCATGTCCCTTGCAGATTCTAAGAAGGCAGGTTCTTAATCACTAGACCACCAGGGAAGTCCCTGTTGCATTCTTTCCTCAGTATTTATATCATCTTCATAAATATGTAATGATGACATAGCTCCTCTGATAGCTTTACCACACTGACCCTCATCTCCTGAGGAGCACTTAGTCTGTGTCTTTGTTGTTTACGTAACAAATAATAGTTGATAGGGCTTCCCAGGGGGCTCAGTGGGAAAGAATCACCTGCCAGTGCAGGAGACACAGTTTCAATCCCTGCGTTGGGAAGATCTCCTGGAGGAGGAAATGGCACCCCACTCCAGTATTCTTGCCTGGAGAATCCCATGGACAGAGGAGCCTGGTGGGTTACAGTCCACGGAGTTGAAAAGTGTTGGACACAACTGAACAAAACAACACAACTAAACAGCAAGAGGGTCTTTACACATAAGGGTTTTTAGGAGTAGGGATCATTAAGATCCATTCTTATGTTAAAATTTCAGAAATGGAATTTCTGGAACAAAAGAACAGTTTTGAGCCTCTTTATGTATAAAAAATATTTTCTGTGTTGTTATTTAAATTAAAAATAGTTTCATTACGAGTAATGCATTTACTCTTATTGCACTTATTACACACACGTGAAAATCCAACAGTCCTAATGGTGTGAAGTCAAAATACGAGGGCACTTCTCTCCCTCAGCATACTCCTGGTGGCATACCAAGTATATATCTTGTCAGATATCCTTTATCTATGTAAACACATACACACAGAAATGTGGATATATGTTTGATTAGGCAGAGAAAACTTGAGAAAAAAGATTATAATTATTATTTTAAATAAAAGACAATATTGCCCTGTTTTTTTTTAGCATTTGCAGATGTCTTTTATTGGGATTTATGTTGGGAAGATCCCCTGGAGAAGGGAAAGGTTACCCACTCCAGTATTCTGGCCTGGAGAATTCCATGGACTGTATAGTCTATGGGGTTGCAAAGAGTCGGACATGGCTAAGCGACTTTCACATTTCACTTTCATCCTTCTATTTCTTAGGTTCATGGAATTTCAAGCTAAACTTTATCTTTCTTTAAATATGATCCATTGTAGATGGATCGTCAAGGTGAAAACTCATATCTGGTCTGAAGAGCAAGCACTAATGGCTCAGGACACAACCCTAGAGCCTGCTGAAGGCCCAAGAAGGGACCTTTGAAAGCCTGGATGTTTCTCCATGCCCTGAGAGCGGGCACATAGTTATTTTCCTCTCCTGAAGAGAGGGTTGGAAGAAAACTTATGACCAACCTAGACAGCATATTAAAAAGCAGAGACATTACTTTGCCAACAAAGGTCCATCTAGTCAAGGCTATGGCTTTTCCAGTAGTCATGTATGTATGTGAGAGTTGGACTATAACGAAAGCTGAGCACCGAAGAATTGATGCTTTTGAACTGTGGTTTTAGAGAAGGCTCTTGAGAGTCCCTTGGACAGCAAAGAGATCCAACCAGTCCATCCTAAATGAAATCAGTCCTGAATATTAATTGGAAGGATGGATGCTGAAGCTGAAACTCCAGTACTTTGGCCATCTGATGCGAAGAACTGACTCGTTTGAAGAGACCCTGATGCTGGGAATAATTGAAGGTGGGAGGAGAAGGGGACAACAGAAGATGAGATGATTGGATGACATCACCAACTCAATGGACATGAGTTTGAGTAAGCTCTGGGATTTGGTGATGGACAGGGAGGCCTGGCGTACTGCAGTCCATGGAGCCGCAAAGAGTCGGACGTGACTGTGCCACTGAACTGAACTGCAGAGTGAAGGGTGTGTTTGTAGCTTGTTTTGCTTGCCAGTTTGTGAAGCCCACTGACACTAACTAACTGTGCAAGAGGCCCCACCCCTCAGGTTCTGGAGGGTCCAAGCAGCTGGCAAGAGCGAAATGAATTTGGAGGCCTGGGAGTTATTGGTTCAAGGTGACAGGTTTCAGTGAGCACTGTAAACCTTCCCTGGCATCCTGGCCTTCCTGTGAGTCCTGAGCTCCTGGCAGTTGTTGGTTGTTCTAGGACCTGAGTCTCTCTGTCCGTTAATTCCTGCATCCCATTGGGGAACTTTTAAGGGCTTCAGATGGCTCAGATGGTAAAGAATCCACCTGCAATGCAGGAGACCTGGGTTCAATCCCTGGGTTGGGAAGATCCCCTGGAGAATGGAATGGCTATCCACTCCAGTATTCTTGCCTGGTGAATTCCATGGACAGAGGAGCCTGGTGGGTTACAGTCCATGGGGTTGCAAAGAGTTGGCCACAACTGACAACTAACACACACACACTGGGGAACTTTTACAATTCTGGCTCCAGCAATATGTCCCTGACCCCCAGTCTCCTTCACTTCCTAAAACACCTGGTGGGGCAGGGAAAAATGCACCTACTAAGACAGTTCTGATGTCACCCTCATCCTCAGGCACTCATGGCTGGGGCTGTGTCTCCAGGTAGACTTCGGAGTTGGCAGTCCCAGTTCTTGGGGTGAGGCGAGAGTCATCAGAGTCAGTGGAGGGTGAGAGATCTGTGGCTAATCTTTTCCCAACTTTTTTTTTTTTTTTGGCTTCCTGTCCTTTCCATTCATTTGTAGCTGGCTCAGGCACACAGTTGCTGAGAAACATCTTTATCAAGACCCTCTTTTATAAAATGATGACTTTTGTCTTAGTGCTATTGGTGGTTATCACTCTTTTCTTCTGTATTGAAGTAACATTTCCCCTTATTTTCTTCCTGCTCTGGATGAACTGAATTTTCTTTCAGAATCTTTGTAAGTTGCAGTTGTTTTTCTGATGGCTCTGGATTCTTGCCTACACACCCTATTATTTCTTTGAATTCTTTAAAAATTTTTTTCTTTGAATTCTTGAACAAGCTGGCTCAGTTTATTCTATCAGTGACACTCACTTCTGTTAAAGGAACTCTGTCTCCAACCCCAGACGTTTTTGCTTTTAACGCTTCTCATCCAGAAAGCTGATTTTATTCTGTGCCCTTGAGTTATTATTTTTAATAATAGTGTTGTTTGCCTGTATTCCTCTGTTTCCTGAAGAAAGTCTTCAGACATGATTGGAAATTCTTTATTTTAATATCATGAACTTGGGTTTTCACAGAGTCCATTTACCAATGTTATGCCATCAGTTTCCCAAGATTTGGGATGTTTGGATGCCCTACCTGGGGGCTATTACCAGGTTTACTTCAGAAAGCAGGAGAAGCCAAAAGCTATAAAATTCTGAGACCCTCAAGGTTAGCTGGAGTATGAAAAAAAAATAAAACACACTGGAACATATGCCATTTTTAACGAAAATAAACTGTAGTTGAACCCTCAGCCACATTTATGAAGATACCCTTAGGAACTTGGCCTGAAGTGTACAAAACAATAATATTACTGGTATCTTAAGACATGTGTATGCCAGGAGTTATGTGAAATGTTTTATACTCACAGCAAATCCAGGAGACAGGTGGTCACCACTGTTCTGATTTAAGGAAAGTAAGGCTCTAGGTGTGCACTTATATGCTTGCTCAGTCATGTCTGACTCTTTGCGACCCCATGGACTGTAGCACTCCAGGCTCCTCTGTCCATGGGATTTTCCAGGCAAGGATACTGGAGTGGGTTGCCATGCCCTCCTACAGGGGATCTTCCTGACCCAGGGATTGAACCTGTGACTCTTACGCCTCCTGCATTGGCAGGCAGATTCTTTACTACTGTGCCACCTGGGGAGCCCAAGGCTCTGGGGGAATTAACTAAAAAGCAAACAAACTAAGGTTTCAAGTATTAAATGGAAAAGCCAAGATTTGAACTTACATGGCCTTAGGCAATGGCAACCCACTCCAGTACTCTTGCCTGGAGAATCCCATGGACAGAGGAGCCCTGTAGGCTACAGTTCATGGGGTTGCTAAGAGTCGCAGATGACTGAGCGACTTCCCTTTCACTTTTCACTTTCATGCATTGGAGAGGGAAATGGCAACCCACTCCAGTGTTCTTGCCTGGAGAATCCCAGGGACGGGGGAGCCTGGTGGGCTCCCATCTATGGGGTCGCACAGAGTCAGACATGACTGACGCGACTTAGCAACAGCCTTTGTACAACATTGATCAGATAAAGAAAGGTTGGAATATTAAATCAGTATTTATATAGATAAATCTCAGACTTGAGTGGACATCAGAATCCCTGGAGAGCTTGCAGGAATTTCTAACAGGTTCTGAGATGCTGCTGCTGGCCAGGGGACCACACTTTGAGATTCACTGCCTCATATACACAGTACATTTGGACATCACTTCATGGTCTCTCCTTTGATTTCCCAACAATTTGTCTTCCTTGTTCTGACACTTTCTTTTGCTGCCCCATGATGTAGCTGTCAAAGAATGACCAGTAAACTATGAGGTCTTCAAAGGCATGATGCCTGTTCAAGTTCTTTCTATGCAAGCCTCCTAACGGGTGCAGATAAGTGTTCATTAACACTTGTGATGTGAACGGTGTAGGGTCTTTTTACATGTAGTTGGTAAACAGTGGGCTTCCCAGATGGTGTTAGTGGTAAAGAACCTGCCTGCCAATGCAGGAGATGTAAGAGATGCAGATTCAACCCCTGGGTCAGGAAGATCCCCTGGAGAAGCAGTTCACTTAGTATTTAAGTGAATAGCAATTCACAAGAGCAATTCACTTCAGTATTCTTGGCTGGAGAATCCCATGGGCAGAGGAGCCTAGCAAGCTACAGTGCGTAGGGTTGCACAGAGTCAGACATGACGGAAGTGACTTAGCACATATGCAGTAAACAAATTCTTATATTCAGTTCAGTTCAGTTGCTCAGTCTTGTCCGACTCTTTGTGACCCCATAAGTTGCAGCACACCAGGCCTCCCTGTCCAACAGCAACTCCCGGAGCCTACCCACACTCATGTCCATTGAGTCAATGATGCCATCCAGCCATCTCCTCCTCTGTCGTCTCCTCCTCCTGCCCTCAATCTTTCCCAGCATCAGGGTCTTTTCAGATGAGTCAGTTGTTTACATCAGTTGGCCAAAGTTTTGGCATTTCAGCTTCAACTTCAGACCTTCCAATGAACACCCAGGATGGATGGACTGGTTGGATCTCCTTGCAGTTCAAGGGACTTTCAAGAGTCTTCTCCAACACCACAGTTCAAAAGCATCAATTCTTCGGCGTTCAGCTTTCTTCACAGTCCAACTCTCACATCCATACATGACCACTGGAAAAACCACAGCCTTGACTAGATGGACCTTGGTCGGCAAAGTAATGTCTCTGCTTTTGAATATGCTATCTAGGTTGGTCATAACTTTCCTTCCAAGGAGTAAGCGTCTTTTAATTTCATGGCTGCAGTCACCATCTGCAGTGATTTTGGAGCCCCCAAAAATAAAGTGAGCCACTGTTTCCCCATCTATTTGCCATGAAGTGATCGGACCAGATGCCATGATCTTTGTTTTCTGAATGTTGAGCTTTAAGCCAACTTTTTCACTCTCCTCTTTCACTTTCATCAAGAGGCTTCCTAGTTCCTCTTCACTTTCTGCCATAAGGGTGGTGTCATCTGCATATCTGAGGTTATTGATATTTCTCCCGGCAATCTTGATTCCAGCTTGTGCTTCATTCAGCCCAGCGTTTCTCATGATGTACTCTGCATATAAGTTAAATAAGCAGGGTGACAATATACAGCCTTGACATACTCATTTTCCTATTTGGAACCAGTCTGTTGCTCCATGTCCAGTTCTAACTGTTGCTTCCTGACCTGCATACAGGTTTCTCAAGAGGCAGGTCAGGTGGTCTGGTATTCCCATCTCTTTCAGAATTTTCCACAGTTTATTGTGATCCACACAGTCAAAGGCTTTGATATAGTCAATAAAGCAGAAACAGATATTTTTCTGGAACTCTCTTGCTTTTTCAATGATCCAGCAGATGTTGGCAATTTGATCTCTGGTTCCTCTGCCTTTTCTAAAACTAGCTTGAACATCTGGAAGTTCACGGTTCACGTATTGCTGAAGCCTGGCTTGGAGAATTTTGAGCATTACTTTGCTAGCGTGTGAGATGAGTGCAATTGGGCAGTAGTTTGAGCATTCTTTGGCATTGCCTTTCTCTGGGATTCGAATGAAAACTCACCTTTTCCAGTCCTGTGGCTACCACCAAGTTTTCCAAATTTGCTGACATATTGAGTGCAGCACTTTCACAGCATCATTTTTCAGGATTTGAAACAGCTCAACTGAAATTCCATCACTTCCACTAGCTTTGTTCGTGATGATGCTTCCTAAGGCCCACTTGACTTCACATTCCAAGATTTCTGGCTCTAGGTGAGTGATCACACCATAATGATTATCTGGATATTTATGATTTTTTTTTGGTATAGTTCTTCTGTGTATTCTTGCCACCTCTTCTTGATATCTTCTGCTTCTGTTAGGTCCATACCATTTCTGTCCTTAATTGTGCCCATCTTTGCATTAAATGTTCCCTTGGTAGCTCTAATTTTCTTGAAGAGATCTTTTGTCTTTCCCATTCTATTGTTTTCTTCTATTTCTTCACACTGATTACTGAGAAAGGCTTTTTTTTTTTACTCTCTCCTTGCTATTCTTTAGAATCTGCATTCAAATGGGAATACATTTCCTTTTCTCCTCTGCCTTTCACTTGTCTTCTTTTCTCAGCTATTTGTAAGGCCTCCTCAGACAACCACTTTGCCTTTTTGCATTTGTTTTTCTTGGGAATGGTCTGGATCATTGTCTCCTGTACAATGCCATGAATCTTTGTCCATAGTTCTTCAGGCACTCTGTCAGATCTAATCCCTTGGATCTATTTGTTGCATCCACTGTATAATCATAAGGGATTTGATTTAGGTCATACCTGAATGGTCTAATGATTTTCCCTACTTTCTTAAAGTCTGAATTTTGTAATAAGGAGCTCATGCAACATGGATGACATTCCCATTTAGGGGCCATGCTTGAAAATAATAAGCCTGGGCTTACCATCATTCCAAATGAAATTGGAACGGGGCCTTTTATAGGCAATGAAGCTAGAAGGTCACCAGGGTTAGTTATTCATAAACTCTTCTAACCTCTGGAAGTAAAGGTATGGGGACTGAGGAACAGTTACTATTAACTGGACAGAAGAGCCTGGTGGGCTGCAGTCCATGGGGTCGCAAGAGTTGGACATGACCCAGTGACTAAACCACCACCACCACCACAGCTCCCAGAAGCTGCTCTGGTCCAGACAGTTCCACCAAAACCCCCAGGACTGTGACTTGTTGGCCTGGCTGGGATCACACACACATCCTTGACCAGCTCTGAGGCTGGAGTTCAAAGATACCCATCATGAAAGTAGCCTACCTGAGAGGTGTGGCTGGTTTCATGGATCACTTCCCTCACTATTGCATCATTAGAACAAGGTAGCTCTTTAGAGGATCCGGGAGGGCTGCTTAAGATCCTTTGCCATTTGAGACACCAGATGACCTTAATAACTTTTTGGTCCATCTGTATCATGGCTTGGAGGTCCAGTTTTATTAAGCATGGTCTGTTTCTTTTGGTGGAAAATAGTTTTAATTTTCCCTCATTTTGTAATTGTATGAGTAATAAACAAACATGTTCTTGCTTATGTAAAATGTCTATAACAACATAGAAGGATTCAGAGCTAATACTCTCTCTGAACCATTCCTCCCTCCCACTGCTCTTCCCAGCAGTACCTGCACCATCTTTGTCTCCTCTCTGTGCCCTAGGTCTCTGGAAGGTGGACCCAGGGAGCTAAGCATCCTCATGTTCATACGCTTATGTGGTCCAGTCTCCTTCAGCAAGTTTCCCTTATCCTCCTCCACCACTTTTTTTCTTTGTCCCCTATCAACCATATTGAGATCATCTGAGAGTTTAGCTTCCCTTCAGTATAAAAAAAATTTAGAGTTATGCATCAATAATTGCTTAGGTATAAAGTGTACCTGTAAGTTTTGTTGATTCTTTTCTTATCATTGTTTCTTGCAGCCCACATCCTTCTCTTTTTTGTAGTCCTTGTTTTCCTGAAATAATTCTTTCAGAGAACGTCTGTGGGTGGTTAACTTTCTGAGTCTTTGCTTTGCCCTCCTATTTGAATGCTAGTTTGGGTGGATATAAGATTCTTGGCTTAGTACGCTTCTTCATCCTTTCTGTGTTATTTGTTTTCATATATTTGGTGCTGAAAGAGAACTTTCCCTCTACTTTTTTCTTTTATTTTCCTGGAATTCCTATGAGGCTAATGTGGAAACTTCTGCATCTAAATTTCATGACTTTTCACCGTGTTTTATGTTTCAGTCTCTTTGGTGCTAAGAGGTTGTCTTCAGTTCTGGGAGGTTTTCTGGGCTCCATTGTCCAGCCTTCCACAATTCTTCAATTTTGTACATCTCTGGAGCCCATTGATCAAATTTTCTATGTAGTAAAAACCAGGTAGACACGTGATGGAAAAATCAAACTCTCATTCCCTGTGGTTACCAAAATTTATTCAAAAATGCCTTCAGTTCAGTCACTCAGTCATGTCCGAATTTTTGCAGCCCCACGAACTGCAGCATGCCAGGCCTCCCTGTCCATTACTAACTCCTGCAGTTTATTCAAATTCATGTCCATTGAGTCGGTGATGCCATCCAACCATCTCATCCTCTGTCACCCCTCTCCTGCCTTCAATCTTTCCCAGCATCAAGGTCTTTTCAAATGAGACAGCTCTTCACATCAGGTGGCCAAAGTATTGGAGTTTCAGCTTCAACATCAGTCCTTCCAATGAACACCCAGGACTGATCTCCTTTAGGATGGACTAGTTGGATCTCCTTGCAGTCCAAGTGACTCTCAAGAGTCTTCTCCAACACTGTAGTTCAAAAGCATCAATTCTTCGGTGCCCAGCTTTCTTTATAGTCCAACTCTCACATCCATACATGACCACTGGAAAAGCCATAGCCCTGACTAGATGGACCTTTGTTGACAAAGTAATGTCTCTGCTTTTTAATATGCTGTCTAGGTTGGTCATAACTTTCCTTCCAAAGAGTAAGCATCTTTTAATTTCATGGCTGCAGTCACCATCAGCAGTGATTTTGGAGCCCCAAAATGCCTTGGAATACACCAAAGAAAAGTATGAGATTTATGTAATAAAGACTGCAAAGTCTTATTAAAGGCAATAAATAATATCTGAATTTGAGACAACTCTCATGTTTGTGGATAAAAAACTTAATAATAAATGTAAATTCTTTTCAAGGTAGCATATGAAATTTCAGTGGAATTCAAATGGTTTTTGAGGTGTGGGAGAACTTCATTAAGTAATCTGAAAGTTCTTAAGGAAAAATATGCACCAGAGACTCATAAATTGACCAATGACATATAAGAGAGTTCAGATAAAGGTCCATACAGAAATAGGAATTTAATATACCACAAAATTGGCACATTAACCAAGGGAGACATGAATGAATGATTAAATCAGTGATATTCATATAAGTTATTACTTAAGTACTTGTATAAGCCTTACAAATAGCTGAGAAGAGAGGAGAAAGGCTAAGAAGAAAGGGAAAGATATACCAAACTGAATGCAGAGTTCCAGAGAATAGCAAGGAGAGATAAGAACACTTTCTTAGGTGAACAATGCAAAGAAATAGAGGGAAAAAATAGAATGGGAAAGATGATAGATCTCTTCAAGAAATTAGAGCTACAAGGGAACATTTAATGCAAAGATGGGCACAATAAAGGACAGAAATGGTATGGACCTACCAGAAGCAGAAGATATTAAGAAGTGGCAAGAATACACAGAAGAACTGTACACAAAAGCTCTTAATGACTGAGCAATCATAATGGTGTGGTCACTAACCTAGAGCCAGACATCCTGGAGTGTGAAGTCAAGTGGACCTTAGGAAACTTTACTACAAAAAAGCTAGTGGAGGTGATGGAATTCCTGCTGAGCTATTTCAAATCCTGAAAGATGATGCTGTTAGGATCAAGTGCTACACTCAATATGACAGCAAATTTGGAAAACTCAGCAATGGCCACAGGACTGGAAAAGGCCAGCTTTCGTTCTAATTCCAAAGAAAGATAGTGCCAAAGAATATTCAAACTACTGCATAATTTCACTCATTTCACATGCTAGCAATGTCATGCTCAAAATCTTTCAAGCTACGCTTTTACAGTACATGAACCAGGAACTTCCAGATGTACAAGCTGGATTTAGCAGAGGCAGAGGAACTAGAGATCAAATTGTCAACATCTGTTGGGTCATAGAGAAAGCAAAGGAATTCCAAAAACCTCTACTTCTGCTTCATTGACTATGCTAAAGCTTTTCACTGTGTGACTGTGTGAAGTGAGTGAAAGTGAAAGTCGCTCAGTCATGTCCGACTCTTTGTGACCCCATGGACTGTAGTCCATAGAATTCTCCAGGCCAGACTACTGGAGTAGTTAGCTTTTCGCTTCTCCAGGGGATCTTCCTATCCCAGGGATTGAACCCAGGTCTCCCGCATTGCAGGCGGATTCTTTACCAGCTGAGCCACCAGGGAAGCTGAAGAATACTGGAGTGGGTAGTTTGTCTATTCTCCTGTGGATCTTTCCAACCCAGGTATTGAACTGGGGTCTCCTGCTTTGCAGGCAGATTCTTTACCAATTGAGCTATCCTGTGTGGATCACAACAAACTGTGGAAAATTCTTAGAGAGGTGAGAATATTAGAACACTTTACCTGAGAAACCTTATGCAGGTCAAGAAGCAGAGTTAGAACTGGACAGGAATCAACTGGCTGGTTCAAAATTGGGAAAGGTGTACATCAAGGCTGTATATTGTCACCCTGCTTATTTAACTTATATGTAGGGTGAAACGTGAAAGTTAGTCCCTCAGTTGTGTCCCAGTCTTTGCAATCCCATGGACTATAGCCTGCCAGGCTCCTCTGTCCATGGAATCTCCAGGCAAGAATACCAGAGTGTGTAGCCATTCTCTTCTCTGAGGGATCTTTCCCACCCAGAGATTGAACCTGGGTCTCCTGCATTGCAGGTGGATTCTTTACCATCTGAGTCACAAGGGAAGCCTCAGAGTCATTATGTGAAGTGCTGGGCTGGATGGCTCACAAGCTGAAATCAAGATTGCTGGGAGAAATATCAGCAACCTCAAATATGTTGATGATGCCACTCTAATGGCAAAAAGCAAAGAAGAAATAAAGAGCCTCTTGATGAGGGTGAAAGAGGAGAGTGAAAAAGCTGGCTTGAAACTCAACTTTCTAAAAACTAAGATCATGGCATCTAGTCCCATCACTTCATGGCAAACAGATAAGAAAAAAGTGGAAGCAGTGGAAGATTTTATTCTCTTTGGCTCCAAAATCACTGTGGATGGTGACTGCAGAGATGAAATGAAAAGATGCTTTCTCCTTGGAAGAAGAGCCATGACAAACCTGAACAGCATATTCAAAAGCAGATAAATCACTTTTCCAATCAAGGTCTATATAGTCAAAGCTATTGTTTTTCTGGTAATCATTTGTTATGGATGTGAGAGTTGAACCATAAAGCAGGCTGATGGCTGAAGAATTGATGCTTTCAAACTGTGGTGCTGGAGAAGACTCTTGAGAGCCCTCTGAACAGAAAGGAGATCACATCTGTCAATCTCAAAGGAAATCAACCGTGGATATTCATTGGACTGCCGCTGAAGCTGAAGCTCCAAGACTTTGGCTACCTGATTCAAAGAGCCTACTCATTGGAAAAGACTTGATGCTGGGAAAGATTGAGGACAGGAGAAGGGGACCACAGAGGATGAGATGATTGGATGGCATCACTGTCTCAATGGACATGCGTTTGAGGAAACTCTCAGAGATAGTGAAAGATAGGGTAGCCTGGCATGCTGTAGTCCATGGAGTTCCAAAGATTTGGACATGACTTAGCAACTGAACAACAACAATTCATATAAGCAGTAGTCCATTTGGAGGCTAGCATTATAATTCATGCCATAGCCTATATAGACAAATAAATCCCAAATAGATTAAAAAGCTAGATGAAAACCATTAAGTAAAGTGAAAGCATAGATAGGTAAATAATAAATAAATATTCTTAAAATAAAATTTGGAAGAGTATTATGAGAATCAGTGGACACAAGACCTTCTCATGCAAGATAGGGTGTTCCAAAGCCACACCAGAAAGGATAGATGTGTAATCACAGGAATTATTACTATATTACTATGGTAACAAGTTCTTTTAGGTAAAATGTAGAAACTGACCATCAAAAGATTAACATCACATTAATCTAGAAGAAAAAGATGAAGAACCTAATAGAAAACTGGACCAAAGATATGAACAGTCAGTTAACAGGAAAAGAAGTGCAAATAGCAAATAAACAAATGAGAAAACTACACAATCTGATTAGATGACAGGGAGATTCAAATGAAAACAACAGAAAAGAAATACTTTTGCCCACGGGAGGCAAAGTTTCAAAAGACTGATGTTGTCCACTGTTCCAAAGGGTAGAGAAGTAAACTTGCTTAGACATTGGTGGGAACAGGACAAAGTGCTACAGACCCTTGGGAGGGTAATTCAACTTGGCAGTGTTGGTGGTGATGTTCACGCAGTGCTGTGAATGTGGCAGTATTGGTCATCCTATATAATTCCCTGAAGTCGGACATGGTCTTCATATAACTGTGACAGCAGTGGAGGTACTGGCATGCCTGTGAAAGTGGCGGTGGTGGTAATGACAACTCTAAGTTAGTCTACACGTTACTCTGCACATTCATCAAGGAATTCACAGAGCTTTGCATTAGCGTTGGTGGTGGTATTCACAAGAATCTGTGATGCTGGTTGTGGTCATATCCATGTAACTCTGCAGAGCTGGTGCTGTGGCATTCATGTGACCCTGCCAGAATCTAGGTGGTAGTGTTCATCTGCCTTTGCAGTGTTGAGCTTCTTATGGGTTATACTGTGGAATGGGTGCAGACGGTCTTCACATAATTCTGCTGTGGTGGACATGATATTCACGTATCTGCAGTGTTGCTGATAGCATTGAAATGATGTTGGATGTTGTTTATGCTGCGGTGTTGGTTGTGATAATCACATAACTCAGTGGTTGTGTTAGTGATAGTCTTCTCATAACCTCACCATTGGCTGTCTATTCCCATAGCTCCCACAGCTCCCATAGCTGTGATGCTGGTCATGGTATCCACACAGCCCTATTGTGGTGGCGGTATTTGCATCCACATAAAGTGCCACTGTGATAGGTGCATTCGTATGACTTTATGATGTTGCTGATGTTATTTCCATGGCCCTTTGAGGTTGGCCAGGTGTTTGCATTTCACATATCATCACTGTTGAGGCAGAGGTGGTGGATGGTCTGGCCACCCAAGATGGTTGTTTTCTTGCTCTCTGTACATCCTCTGCTTGACCAGTGCCAGCTATACCTACACCCTACTCACATGACTGACCTTCCCACATTCCTGCCCCCGGCCCCAGCTGGTGATCATTCTAAGCTTTGGTTTAGAGCATCTCCACCATGATATCTTATCAAATGGACCATTACGGACATGCTCCCCTGCTGGTTTTCCCTGGTAACTGATAGCCAACCAGATGTCAGTTCCCCCTATAATTGGTAACCTCCCTCTCCTCCTAGGAGTGAAGACTACTGCCCTGTTCTGCCCGCTGTCTGCTGCACATGGTGGGTTGTGGCTCCGGGACCTTGCTTCAGACATGTGAGATTCCCCCCATCCATTAAGCCATCGATGTCTACCCAGCTGGTGATCATTCTAAGCTTTGGTTTAGAGCATCTCCACCATGATATCTTATCAAATGGACCATTACGGACATGCTCCCCTGCTGGTTTTCCCTGGTAACTGATAGCCAACCAGATGTCAGTTCCCCCTATAATTGGTAACCTCCCTCTCCTCCTAGGAGTGAAGACTACTGCCCTTTCTGCCCGCTGTCTGCTGCACATGGTGGGTTGTGGCTCCGGGACCTTGCTTCAGACATGTGAGATTCCCCCCATCCATTAAGCCATCGATGTCTCTGTTGCTGACACCAGCTCTTTCTTGGGTCTTGAAGAGGGGCAAGTGCAGGGCTTGCAGGCCTGTAGGGCTCAGCCCAACGGGTGATATTCAAATAACTGTGTGGCAGAGGTCTTGTATTCACGTGACCCCGCATCACTGAGGAAGGTTGTGTTCATAGACACTGCAATTCATCACAGTATTCATAATCCTAAGATGTTATTTTGTCATGGTGTTGGCATAATTGTGTAGCATTGATATTGTTATTCTCAGATCTTGTGAGGACGGTGATGGTGGAATTCAGATAACACCAGGACTTGGGCATGGAATTCACACAGTTCTACAGTGATGGTCGTGTTGGCATTAACATGGCACTGTGAGGTAGTGATAGTCCCATAACTGAGAGAGCATTCACAGAACTCACATTTTGCTATGGTGGTGTTGGTGGTATCATATAATTCTGCAGTGTTATAAAACGGTCTTCAGTAGCTCTGTGATGGTGGGCATAGTAGCTAGCTGACCTGCGGTGGTCATGCCATATTCACACATCTGCAGTGGTGGGCATGGAGGTTTCCACAACTGCGGTGGTGATAGTAATGGATGTCACACATTTCAGAGTTATTGACACAACTTTGCCACTTTGGTTGAAGTAATTACTTCACTTTGTAATGTTGCTGGTGATGGTATTCACATAGCTCTGGGAGGTGGTTGTGATATTCACGAAACTGTGACAGTGCAGGTCTTGACACTCCTGTAACTCAGCGAGGGGGGTCGTGGTCTCCACATACCTTAGTGACGGTGGTCATCATCCAGCCCTGCTGTGGGGATGACGGCGTCCACACAAGTCTGTAATGGTGATAGTGGTAGTCCCGTAATCATGGACTGCTGTTCATCGTTTTCCTGTGACCTGTGACCTCGTTGTAGGATACATAACTCTGCCATGTTGGCCAGATGTTGCTGATGTTATTTCCATGGCCCTTTGAGGTTGGCCAAGGTGTTAGCATTTCACATATCATCACTGTTGAGGCAGAGGTGGTGGATGGTCTGGCCACCCAAGATGGCTGTTTTCTTGCTCTCTGTACATCCTCTGCTTGACCAGTGCCAGCTATACCTACACCCTACTCACATGACTGACCTTCCCACATTCCTGCCCCCGGCCCCAGCTGGTGATCATTCTAAGCTTTGGTTTAGAGCATCTCCACCATGATATCTTATCAAATGGGCCATTACGGACATGCTCCCCTGCTGGTTTTCCCTGGTAACTGATAGCCAACCAGATGTCAGTTCCCCCTATAACTGGTAACCTCCCTCTCCCCCTAGGAGTGAAGACTACTGCCCTTTCTGCCCGCTGTCTGCTGCACATGGTGGGTTGTGGCTCCGGGACCTTGCTTCAGACATGTGAGATTCCCCCCATCCATTAAGCCATCGATGTCTCTGTTGCTGACACCAGCTCTTTCTTGGGTCTTGAAGAGGGGCAAGTGCAGGGCTTGCAGGCCTGTAGGGCTCAGCCCAACGGGTGATATTCAAATAACTGTGTGGCAGAGGTCTTGTATTCACGTGACCCTGCATCACTGGGGAAGGTTGTGTTCATAGACACTGCAGTTCATCACAGTATTCATAATCCTAAGATGTTATTTTGTCATGGTGTTGGCATAATTGTGTAGCATTGATATTGTTATTCACAGATCTTGTGAGGACGGTGCTGGTGGAATTCAGATAACACCAGGACTTGGGCATGGAATTCACACAGTTCTACAGTGATGGTCGTGTTGGCATTAACATGGCACTGTGAGGTAGTGATAGTCCCATAACTGAGAGAGCATTCACAGAACTCACATTTTGCTATGGTGGTGTTGGTGGTATCATATAATTCTGCGGTGTTATAAAACGGTCTTCAGTAGCTCTGTGATGGTGGGCATAGTAACTAGCTGACTTGCGGTGGTCATGCCATATTCACACATCTGCAGTGGTGGGCATGGAGGTTTCCACAACTGCGGTGGTGGTAGTAATGGATGTCACACATTTCAGAGTTATTGACACAACTTTGCCACTTTGGTTGAAGTAATTACTTCACTTTGTAATGTTGCTGGTGATGGTATTCACATAGCTCTGGGAGGTGGTTGTGATATTCACGAAACTGTGACAGTGCGGGTCTTGACACTCCTGTAACTCAGTGAGGGGGGTCGTGGTCTCCACATATCTTAGTGACGGTGGTCATCATCCAGCCCTGCTGTGGGGATGACGGCGTCCACACAAGTCTGTAATGGCGATAGTGGTAGTCGCGTAATCATGGACTGCTGTTCATCGTTTTCCTGTGACCTGTGACCTCGTTGTAGGATACATAACTCTGCCATGTTGGCCATGGTACTTACGTACATTTGTGATGATGGATGTGGTATTTGCGTAAGTCTTCAACTTTGGTGGTGGTGGTGGTAGTTATATAACCCTGTGATGCTGGTCTTGGTATTCACGTGATTCTGTGATCCTGTCCCTTTAATCATATGACTTTGCAAGGTTGGTGGTCAGCTTATTCATATGTCTCTGCGACTGTTCATGGTACCCACTTAACTGATGGAGGTGGTGGTATTTAAATAACTCTGTGACTGTGCAGTGGTTGGAGTAATAGTCACATTTCAGAGAAGTTTAAAGTTTTGCTTGAGGTTATGTAAGAAGATATGACAGAGCCAGGCTCAAATTCAGGTTTTCTGTATAATTTAAATGCAGTCTTTTCTGTACTACACCATGAGGTCCCTTCCTGCTATGTCTAAATTTAAAGTCATTAGTATAAAACATCTGTACCTTCAAACTCCCCCAAGGGCTTTGGAACACGAATATTCTATCTCTTCCATTCTAGTTGTTTGTCTGTAGCTTAACTGTGGCCATATATTCACATATACACCTACATTCTCATGTATAAAACTGATTAACAAATTTAGCTACAAATTTAAATGTTAAGTTGAAATTCTGAAAATTTATGTTAAATAATTCAGAAGAGGTCTTTCTGGTAAACCAAAATAAAACACCTTTGGGGCTAATCTATAGTTTATTCAAAACCCAAAATGTATTTACTAAATAGTGAAGCCTAAGGTTGGCCAAAATGTTGGTATTATAGTGTTTTCATTCTTTCTTTAAATATTATAAACTTCTGGAAATTTAGTAAAGGACTGGAAATGGGATGTTGGGATGTTGGGTGGTGGTTACATGACAGGTACATGTTTAAACAACGATCATTGAGTTGTACATTTATGATTTCTGCATTTTATGACATACAAGTTATACCTCAACAAAAGTTTTTGAAGATGTATTGCTAAAGAAAGTGAACATACTAATGGATTTCGTGAAAGTTAAGTATAGTGCCAACTGTAAGCACTCAGGATGTTTTCTGATGGGTGTGAGTTATTCTATAGAAACAGAATGAAGTGTCACCATGAATAAAAAGTTAGAATGTGGTTGAAAAAATGTGTATGGCTCCCCAAATAACTTTGCTTTGGTTAGGAATTGTCTCTGCATCTTAGTTCCCTGACTCATGGCTTACATTTTCTCTCCTTGCAGTATCTGGGGTGCATTGAAGTTCTTCGCTCAATGAGGTCGCTTGACTTCAGTACAAGGACGCAAATTACCAGGTAAGCCCTCTTGAAAATGGACTGCTGTGATTTTACTTGAGAAAGGAATGATTTCTGAGGGAAACCACTAGAAATTTCCAGAGGGAAAGTCTGTCCCTTGAGTGCTGGTGACCAGTGACAGGGAGTCAGGACCCACTGTCTCAAGTCTCCCAAGTTTCTTCTATGTCTGTGACACGTATGTCTTGACACAAGCCTCCTGAAGAACACGCCTCACTTCCAAACTCCTTTTATAATTAAGTTGCAGACAAATGGAGTGTTTATGTTTGTTTTTTAAACTCTTAAGACCAGACTGATATTTTAAATCTCTGTTATATCTTCTTTTTTTTAATCAAGATGTCAAAAGAGGATTTCCAATGGTATACACAGAGAATAAAATGCACAGAGTTGGAAGTAGAAATCTTAATGGGAGTAACAATTTAGAAAGCAGACTGATTCTTTTAAGGCATCAGGGATTTTGAGCAAGTTTATATATTT
Organism: Aepyceros melampus; assembly: GCA_006408695.1. Taxonomy (NCBI): domain Eukaryota; kingdom Metazoa; phylum Chordata; class Mammalia; order Artiodactyla; family Bovidae; genus Aepyceros; species Aepyceros melampus. Next base: position 119,861 of record SJXQ01008614.1, on the reverse strand, counting down.
TAAACCAGATTTTAAACTTTTTGAGGGCCAATTCTGTTTTTAAGCATGTTTTTATAAGATCCATAGAGTAGTAGAGCTTGTATCTTTAGAAAAATGCCAATTTCAAGTCATCTTGAAGAAAAGAACCAGAAAGCTAAGACTAGGTCTGTGAAATAGCTACATTTCAGAAGGTGATGAGCTTATCTTGCTTTGGCAATAGTGGCATTGTTTAATTTAAACAGTGATCTCAGAAAATGCCTCAGTTTTATTTCATTCAAATTTGTCTATTGGATATCTTTGCATTAGCAAGCCAAAAACTAAAAGATTGAGCTTTAGAAAGCAATTGTTTATGGTAATTAGCTGCTCAGTAATTTACATACCTCAGTTCTACGTTGTAAGCATCACAAGGAAACCTCTTCTTGCTCATTGAAGAAATTCATGTTCAAAAGAGTTGATGTTCTCCTTCTCTCTCAAGCAACTCAAGACACACTTACTGTGAACACAGTAGTAATCTACACCAAGGGGAGAATCCATCTCCACATATTTGTACAGAATGGTTTATGGATATTGTCAAGGCAAAGGAATGGTATTTTGAAGTGAGAGCAGTTAGAATAAAAGTCTGAATGTTTAGTCAATCACCCATTCATCCCAGCTGTGAGAAGGCAGTGCTGTGTCGGGGGTGTGGGCAGAATGCTTAACCACGGACCTATGGACACTGGAACCCTTGACCCTGGTCACCTTCTCATGGGCGGTGGCAGTTTTTTTTTTTTTTTTTTAACTTCAGAAACCTGAAGTATATCTGATTTACAATGTTGCGTATGGTGCCGTCGTTTTTTAAAGAGAATTGTCGACCATTTCTACTGAATTTTCTTTACAGGTCCTAGAACTTCCAAGATAATTTTATGTCATTTTAATTCTTCTGATATATTTTTTGAGTCTTTACCATGGCTGCTGTTCTGCTTTGCCAGACCCCCTGTTTTGGGGGAGAAAGATGCAAATGGCCAAGTCCTGCTTTTCAGGAATGGAG
>SJXQ01008614.1:94562-118354 GCA_006408695.1 Aepyceros melampus | reverse complement strand
GGGGTGGGGGGGTGGGGAGGGCAATAGCAATCCCAGTGTGCTTTTGGATCAAGGTCTGGGCATTCTTTGGGTGCCAAATGGGCAGATAAAATCATAGTAGTGGTAGAAAAAAGCTGGGGAGCAGACATCCAATTGCATTCTATTCAGATTCTAGCAGAGGCGCAGCAATGTAATAGGCCAAGTGAAGTACCATTCCTCGAGTCAGGAAACCTGGTGTTGTACTTCGATTATATCAGAATTGCCTTGGGTTTTATTAGACATTAAAAAAAAATCAATGTATTTATTTTAATTGAAATATAGTTGATTTATGATATCATGTTAATTTCTGTTGTACTGCAAAGTGATTCAGTTATACATACATATAACTTTTTGAAAACTATGTTTGCTCTTCTCTGTGATGCTTTTTGTCTTTTGCCTCATTTTTATCATGTGACCTCTTTCTTATTTTGTTACGAGCCAGACAGCACTTGTAGGAAATGGTTTGACAAATCAACATCAGAAAGCAGCCTTCACACCCAGGACAAAAATGCTTAGTGGTCCTGTGGATGTGGCGTGATTTAAAGTCTGTGTGGCAGCTGAGTGTTAAACATATCTGTGATTAAATTCTCCCATCTTGATGTGCTTTATATACATACTGAAGGCATTCTTGAAAGGTTGTAGGGAAACCTAATGTTGTAGTTAAGTTCTATTGTTGCTGTTGTCCCTAAGTCACGTCCAACTCTTGCAACCTTATGGATTGCAGCCCACCAGGCTCCTCTGTCCATGGGGATCTCCAGGCAAGAAGACTATAGTGCATTGGCATTTCCTTCTCCAGCAGATCTTCCTGACCCAGGGATTGAACCTATGTCTCCTGTACTGGCAGGCAGATTCTTTACCATTGAGCCACCTAGAAAGCCCAGCTATACAGTACTATACTGTAAAAGATTTAAAATATTTTTCACACAAATAATATGTAAAAAAGCAAACAAAAAAACAAATAAAACATTTTAAATCTTACAGTACAGTACCTTGAAAAGTACAGTAGTACCTGCTATATCACTGCTACTGAAATGCTTGCTTCCAGGCATCCTGAATTGAAATAAAGATACGGCACCTCTACACTCTAGACAATCCTGTAGTAAAGCACACAAAAGCACAACCACTGGTAGAGGATGCACCCATGTGACAGTGTAAGCCACACGTGTGAACTAGTTTATGTGATTTGGACATGGGAACCATGTTCACATCTTAGCAAGTTTGCAACTTGAAGGTTTGGGCTTCCCCGCTCCAACTACCGCACAATTGCACTCATCTCACATGCTAGTAAAGTAATGCTCAAAATTCTCCAAGCCAGACTTCAGCAATATGTGAACCGTGAACTCCCTGATGTTCAAGCTGGTTTTAGAAAAGGCAGAGGAACCAGAGATCAAATTGCCAACATCCGCTGGATCATGGAAAAAGCAAGAGAGTTCCAGAAAAACATCTATTTCTGCTTTATTGATTATGCCAAAGCCTTTGACTGTGTGGATCACAGTAAACTGTGGAAAATTCTGAAAGAGATGGGAATACCAGACCACTTGACCTGCCTCTTGAGAAATCTGTATGCAGGTCAGGAAGCAACAGTTAGAACTGGACATGGAACAACAGACTGGTTCCAAATAGGAAAAGGAGTACGTCAAGGCTGTATATTGTCACCCTGCTTATTTAACTTCTATGCAGAGTACATCATGAGAAATGCTGGACTGGAAGAAACACAAGCTGGAATCAAGATTGCTGGGAGAAATATCAATAATCTCAGATATGCAGATGACACCACCCTTATGGCAGAAAGTGAGGAGGAGCTAAAAAGCCTCTTGTTGAAAGTGAAAGAGGAGAGTGGAAAAGTTGGCTTGAAGCTCAACATTCAGAAAACGAAGATCATGGCATCTGGCCCCATCACTTCATGGGAAATAGATGGGGAAACAGTAGAAACAGTGTCAGACTTTGTTTTTTTGGGCTCCAAAATCACTGCAGATGGTGACTGCAGCCATGAAATTAAAAGGCGCTTACTCCTTGGAAGAAAAGTTATGACCAACCTAGATAGTATATTCAAAAGCAGAGACATTACTTTGCCGACAAGGTCCGTCTAGTCAAGGCTATGGTTTTTCCTGTGGTCATGTATGGATGTGAGAGTTGGACTGTGAAGAAGGCTGAGCGCCGAAGAATTGATGCTTTTGAACTGTGGTGTTGGAGAAGACTCTTGAGAGTCCCTTGGACTGCAAGGAGATCCAACCAGTCCATTCTGAAGGAGATCAACCCTGGGATTTCTTTGGAAGGAATGATGCTAAAACTGAAGCTCCAGTACTTTGGGCACCTTATGCGAAGAGTTGACTCATTGGAAAAGACCCTGATGCTGGGAGGGATTGGGGGCAGGAGGAGAAGGGGACGACCGAGGATGAGATGGCTGGATGGCATCACAGACTCAGTGGACGTGAGTCTGAGTGAACTCCGGGAGTTGGTGATGGACAGGGAAGCCTGGCGTGCTGCGATTCATGGGGTCGCAAAGAGTCGGACACGACTGCGCGACTGAACTGAACTGATGGCTCAGGAGTAGAGAATCCGCCTGCCGTGCAGGAGATGCAGGAGACCCGAGTTTGATTCCTGAGTTGGGAAGATCCCCTGGAGGAGGGCATGGCAACCCACTCCAGTATTCTTGCCTGGAGAATCCCATGGACAGAGGAGCCTGGCAGGCTACAGTCCATAGGGTCACAAAGAGTTGGATATGACTGAAGCGACTGAGCACGCACACACACACACACACACAACTTGAAGGATCGTATGTGGGACTTACCGTATTTATGAAAGTCTGCTCAGGGGACAGAGATGCTTGGCAGATGAAGAAAAAACTTTTGCAGAAGAACTAGCTGGTGATGGACAGGGAAGCCTATTGTGCTGCAGTCCATGGGGTCACAAAGAGTCGGACGCAACTGAGCGACTGAACTGAACTGAGAAGAACTAGCTTCCCAATGTTCCCCTGGTCCCTGCACCTGCATGGCCTTGAAGAGGGTGACTCCCTTGAGTTCCGACCCCACAACGTGACCCCTGTCAGCTCGCCTCCCCACACCCTTATAACTCAGCACTGTTAAGGCCGTACAGGAGCCCCGTGGCAGAAGCTGGGCCACTCGAGAGCTTGAGGAAACTGCCCTCTGTTGTTTCCCCCATCACCAGAGCCACCTCATGGTCTATGAAACCTGAAACCCATGCGGGAAACCAGCTTTCTCCCTGCATGGATTTCATTGCGCTGTGCAGCCCCAGAGGGCCGTGGAGGAGGGTCTCGGCTTGGTGTCACCCTGGGGAAGGCGGGGGCCTGAAGCAGGGAGGACCCAGCTCCCCAGCTGGAAGTCAATGAGAGACCTACGCTTTCATCTGCGTTAAGCCACTGGGTCTTCACATGAGGAGACTGTGGCAGAATGCTGATGGCCACTGCTGTGGCAACCGGCCACTCTGCCCATGGGGACCACACCCTGTGCCTCGGGGGATGGCTTGGACTGAGTGACTGTACTTCCATGTCAGCTTGTCTCCCCACACCCTTTTGACTCAGCACTATTAAGGCCGTACAGGAGCCCCGTGGCAGAAGCTGGGCCACTCGAGAGCTTGAGGAAACTGCCCTCTGTTGTTTCCCCCATCACCAGAGCCACCTCATGGTCTATGAAACCTGAAACCCACGCGGGAAACCAGCTTTCTCCCTGCATGGATTTCATTGCGCTGTGCAGCCCCGGAGGGCCGTGGAGGAGGGTCTCGGCTTGGTGTCACCCTGGGGAAGGCGGGGGCCTGAAGCAGGGAGGACCCAGCTCCCCAGCTGGAAGTCAATGAGAGACCTACGCTTTCATCTGCGTTAAGCCACTGGGTCTTCACATGAGGAGACTGTGGCAGAATGCTGATGGCCACTGCTGTGGCAACCGGCCACTCTGCCCATGGGGACCACACCCTGTGCCTCGGGGGATGGCTTGGACTGAGTGACTGTACTTCCTGTCAGAGCGTGTGTGCCTCGTTAGATGGGGTGGACTGGGATGGGGTGGCGAGTGTGCCTTTGGTCTGATTCGGGCGAGCAGCCTGTCAGGCCACCCTGCAGGGTGACAGGAAGCGCCTATGTGCCATGGTCACAGGAAAAGCAAGGCCTTACTTTCTTTCCCCTTCCCACCTGCTAACTTGATTTACCATGTCAAATTTGATTTATTATTGGAAATCACCTTAAACTGTTTTTAGGCCATGGAAGGCTATGAATATATATGCGGTTAGACCCAGAGCACTCAGCAAGCTGGTCCTTCTCCAACCGTAAGTGTGATGGTCTGACGTGTATTTTTAGTTCTAAACGACCTCAGCTGATCTCCTGCAGTGCTTGGATTCATCCAATAACCGTCAAGTTTGCTTTCCACTCAGTCTCGCATAGACACATGAACTCGGTGTGCATGGCTTTGCTACACTTTCTGTAAATGAAGGTGAGGGTGAGTTCCTGTAAATATACAAAATGTTGAGCAGAGACCAACACAAACTGTAGAGAGAGAACAGTTGAATCTAGTTTAGGCTTTTCGTCTCCCTTATTTTATTAACCATGCTCTAACCAACTGAGCTAACCGGCCACTTTCCCTTATTTTAAAACTGTCATAGTTCAGTGGGCCCTGAAGATGCAGGTTTAGCTCAGACCTTGACCAGCACAGCCCATGGGCAATATTGCTCTCTAGCACTCCACTTAGCATCCACATGCTGGAGGGTTCTGCTTCAGAGTCCAGGTGTTTTGAAAATTCCCCAGGAACATGTATGAAATCTTTTTGGTTTGAAACCAAACTCAAAATTTGTGTAAGGACAACCTCCTTCTTTGAGGAAGGCATTTCCTTTTGTTCTTTTAAAAAATATACTTTATTTATTTGGCTGCACCAGGCTATAGTTGTGGTACTGCTACTGCTAAGTCATTTCAGTCGTGTCCGACTCTGTGCGACCCCAGAAACGGCAGCCCACCAGGCTCCCCCGTCCCTGGGATTCTCCAGGCAAGAACACTGGAGTGGGACACCAACCACCAACTCTCAGTCGTGGCATGTGGGATCTAGTTCCCTGACCAGGGACCGAACCCCGTCCCCCTGCATTGGGAACACAGAGTCTTAGCTACTGGACCGCTAAGGAAGTCCCTCTTTTTGCTCTGATTCAGCCTATCGATGGGGTTCTCTGAAGACTTTTATCACGGATGCTAGCATGAGTGGAGGTTCAGAGTCACCCGGCCACAACTTTCTCACATTACTACAGCCTGAGGGGGCAGAGTGTAATGAACACAGAATCAGCCATGCGCTGGGGAGTCAGACTGAACGTGGTGATGTTGGGATCTTTTATGTCCGATGTTTCCCTTAGGGAGTTTGGTTGGATGGTAGATGTGTGACTGTGTGGAACGGGTCTGACAGTGCTGGGCACTGTGATGGCTATAGGGCCATGATTTTGAACAAAATAACCAGCACGCCCTGGCGGCCAGAGGGAGAAGAGAACCCGCAGACCAGGTGTTAAAGATCGATCGCGGAGGCTCCTGATACAGCCTGATACAGTGAGAACTGCAGCCTGGCTTGCAGGGGTCTCTTGCCAATTAGGAGCATGGGGGGGGGTGTCCATCCTCAGCCTGAAAGACGGCTAGCTGGACGGCCTCAGTCCAGCTTTTTCTCTCCATCCACCCTCTTCCCCGAGTCGACCCTGGCAGCCTTGCTAACGCTCACTTGTCCAGTCACTTCTGGCTTCCAACATTCTCTCAATGCTCTCAAAAAGAGAAAAAGGCCAAGGTAAAACCTTTCACCAGACAGTCCTTCAGCTCCATTTACTCTCCCAGCATCCTCATCTGTGTGCATCCATGCCAGCTGTGGTGTCTCTCCTCATGTGCATGAAGGCCTCCCACCACCGCGTGTCCTCGTTGGACCTCCTGCGAGAGAGGGACCGACCAGGCTGCGGGGCTAGGCACCCTGGCCTCCTCCACCCCCATGACGTCCACCACAGCCCTTTGCCATCTCACATCAAACTTCTGTGTCGTGTGGCCATTTCATCACCAGCTCACGGGGACTGGATCAGTGCCCAGGCTAAGGTTTGGGGTAAGGCCACGTTTACTAATGAGCTATTTGTGTTGTTTGTAGAAGATTTCCCATCCTCAGGGTGGCGTTCAGCCTGTGAGGAGCTGTGGGGACAGGAGATGGACGCAGAGGAAGAAGGGCAGGTAAGGCGCTGCGCAGCTCTGCCTCTGGGAGAACTGTACACAGTCTGGGGATGACCTGGGGTCTGATCACATATCCTGACCAGGAGGAAGCTGGAAACACCCAGGCAGGGAGGGGGTCTGAATATCTTCTGTTCAGCTTTGAGGTGATCGCTTCCTCTTGGACAATAATGGCATGGATCCCACATGCTGCACGAAACAGGCAGGACTTTGGTTCTGTAGCTTTCTCACCTTGCAGATCCAAAGGATGAATTTGGAAGGGCCCTGGCGTCCCTGGTAGCTCAGCTGGTCAAGAATCCACCTATAATTCAGGAGACCCCGGTTCAATTCCTGAGTGGGGAAGATTCCCTGGAGAAGGGATAGGCTACCCACTCCAGTTTTTTGGGGCTTCCCCGTGGCTCATACGGTAAAGAATCTGCCTGCAATGTGTGAGACTTGGGTTCCGTCACTGGGCTGGGAAGTCCCTGCAGGAGGGAATGGGCTACCACTCCAGTATTCTGGCCTGGAGAATTCCGTGGACAGAGAAGCCTGGCAGGCTACAGTCCATGGCGCCCTAAAGAGTGGCCCACGACTGAGTGACTTTCCCTCTTATGCATCTGCAAACCCACTATATCAAAGGTGTTAAGATGTGCTCTTGATACCTGGCAGGTGACATGAAAAACGAGACTGACTTTTGCTCAGCTGCCTTCAGGCTCCAGGATCTTATCTCGCCAATTAGACTCTTCCTCTATCATATTGGAGAATTCCTTTTCCGCTACAAAAGAAACACGGCTAATGTCGACTTAAGTTCAACATGCCAGGAAAAGGAAGAAATCTGTAAAAATCTTTCCCGAGGCTGGTTGACTCTCAGAATTAGAAAGAGGAGCAGTGGTGTGAACAGCCTGCCTGCCCATCCCTGTGTACATCCTGCCGGCACAGGATGGCTAACTTATGATTTCAGCCTTACGGCTCGCTCTAAATTTATTTGTTCTGAACACGTTTTTCAGGCTGAGCCTTTCGAAGACTTCCACCCCCAGAGGGGCGAGGCCTGGCAGGGAGGGAGTTAGTGTTTTCTCAGTTTAGAATTCTTTTTGAAAACACCAGCTTGCCTCCGTGCAAACGCATCCGGGCTTTAGATGTAGCGGGCTGAGTCCTTCCGCTTTATTCCTACGTTGTTACTCAAGGTTTACCACCAACCGAAGCAGTTTTGTGCTTTGCGCCTCGTTCGTCATTATTTGTGTGCGGGAATGTGATAGATGGGGGTATGTGCATCACAGGTGCCCAAAAAACCACGGCTATGGAAAGAGGGCCAAAGTCACGAGGCAGTGGGTCAGGTAACAGCAAGCGTATAAAAAGTACCACAGGAATACGGAAGAGGCTTGGGCGAATCTGGGAGGACTTCCTGGAGAAGGAAGCATTTAACCCTGGGGTGAATTTCCCTGACCACATGGGAGACCGGAAGAAAGCATGAAACTGAGGCAACTGCTTCCACTTGGGCCCGTCAAGGTTTCTACCTGTCTACCTCTGGGCAGTAATGCTAATACCCGCCAGAGGGTGGGGCCTGAGTCCGATGCAGTGAAGGAATGCAGGCACACCCTGCACCTGTCTGAGGCCTGGGCCCAAGCCTGGCTGCCTTTAGGACAGAAAGAGAGTTCTGGGGATGAGGGACATAGGCATCTGCTTTCTGATTGGCCGCAGCTTGGTGTTCCATCTCTGGTTGCTATGATATGTTGATGCATTCACCCACTTTGTGAGGAATAAATGAGAGGTTACAACATCTGCCACAAGCTGTGTACAGGTAAAGTCTCAAGGCCATTCCATTGACCAGACCCACACATGTGCCTTCATCTGTCCCCTAGCAGACCCTGAGACTTAGTGTGAGGAGCCTACTGGGGAGGGTGTTGCAGGGAGCAAGGGTGGGAATGGCCCACTGGTGCTGGTGAAGCCCCTATCAGAGCAGTGGAGCCAGACTCTGGTCCTGGAGGGAGCATAGCCATTTTCATGGGGACGTCCATGGAGCCCAGAGTGAACTGGGGGCTGCAAAATGACAGCTCTCGCTGGAGACTCACAGCATCACTTGATCCCCACGCTTGTCTCTCTGAATCCTCTCCAAATCAAATTTTTCTCTTGGGGCTCTCTGAGCAGCCGTCCTAGCCTGATCTTTGGACAGCAGTCTCCTGACCCAAGCAGCAGAGCCTTATTTCCAGGTGGGATTCCTAACCTAGCAGGATCCCTAAGGGATCCTTAGGTACCAGCTCATAATTACCTCTCACTAGAGAGGAGCATCCTAGGTTCTCATTACTTCTTATTACCCTTTGGAGAGAAAGATGGCATCTCATCCTTTCCAATTTCAGGGTTGGCTCCTCACCTGTGGAATAGGGATGGAATCCCTACAAGCAGGCTTGTTTAGAGTCTTAAACCTACAAAGTGCTGGGGCTGCACCTGGTTTGCCAGGTTACACATAGTAGGTGTTCAGCAAATCTGGATATGGTCTTTATCATGGATTTAATTTTGCAGTTTACTCACTGTTTCCAAATTTCTGTATGTGATAATATCAACTATTGATTGACATTATTCTAATTATCAATATCAACAAGTTCCATTCAGGGCAGGTTTTCTAGCTGAAAAGAAACACTGGACGACAAACTAAAGTTACTGAAAAGGGTGAAATTTTTGGTAATGTAGCATTGGTTTTCACTTATGCCAATATTATCTGGTATTTCATTCTGTCTTCTTGCTTTGCTGATTGATGCTGTTGCTGATGATAATAATAATACCAACACTATAATTGAATACTTGCTATATTGCTCTAAACATGTCATTCATTCATTCATTCAACAAATTTTTATTGATCACATGTCCTGTTCAGTCACTATTTAGATATTAGGAATAGGACACTAAATAAAAGCTAAACTTCTATTGCAGGGAGACAGAAAAGCACATAGACATATCAAAAGAAGAGTGAACTTATAGTTTTCTTAGTTGAAAATAGTCAAATGTCAGCAGTTTCGTGTTGTTTGCATAATAATTTCAGATAGCAATGAGAGCATGTGGTGTCTTCTCTCAGGATCCCCGGGAGGTGGACTGTGTACATTCTGGAGATGAGGCAACCGAGGATCAGAATGTTTACAAAAACTGTCAAAGATCACAGTGCCAGAAAGTGGCAAAGTTGAGACTGGACCAGAGCAAGTCTGAATCTAGAGTCAGGAGTACAAGAGGGTGGTATCCTTAGGGAAGCCACAAATGCTGGCACATTCCAGACATACCCTGGGCAGGGGGGCACCATTGGCAGATGGAAATTGCTTGTTAATTAAAAACTCCTTTCCCAAATGCAGTGACATGATGGCCTCGAGCAGGCCATGGAGAAAATGAGGCACTTGCAGTCTGGTTGGGATGAATGGGACAAATACACGTAAGGAAAAGGGTCATGTGGGGCAGAGTGGGCCCTTCAAAGACCATGCTGCCTGCCTTCTACTTGCTTTATTGATCCTGGGAATGCTTGTCCTGTGCTTCAGCAACTCTTCATTGAATGTCACTAAATTATAGAAGTAAATATAATACAAGTGTTTTTATTAAAAAAATTTTTTTTTCATATGAATAGTTTGTAGAAAGAATGAGACCCTCACCACCTTAACTAGCTCAAAGTGAGTAGGGTAGGTTAGAATGGGGAGAGGTGGGGCGGAAAGGGGGTGATTGAGAGGTAATAGGATAGCTGAGCTGAGGAAGGGTGGCTAGGTGGGAGTTTTGGAATGGGAAAGGCTGAGTAGGTGTGGGGAGAGATGGGGTGGGCTGGGTAAGGTGGAGGGGCCTGGGTGGAAAGGATGAGATGCCATCTTTCTTTCCAAAGAGTTTTAAGGGAGTTGTCTTTTCTCACCTTGACCATTGGGATAAACTAGATCAAGATTGCTGGGAGAAATATCAATAACCTCAGATATACAGATGACACCACCCTTATGGAGAAAGTGAAGAAGAACTAAAGAGCCTCTTGATGAAAGTGAAAGAGGAGAGTGAAAAAGTTGGCTGAAAGCTCAACATTCAGAAAACAACGATCATGGCATCCAGTCCCATCACTTCATGGCAAATAGACAGAGAAACAGTGGAAACAGTAGCAGACTTTATTTTTTTTGGCTCCAAAATCCCTGCAGATGGTGACTGCAGCCATGAAATTAAAAGACGCTTACTCCTTGGAAGAAAAGTTACGACCAACCTAGACAGCATATTAAAAAGCAGAGTCATTACTTTGCCAATAAAGTGTCCATCTAGTCAAGGCTATGATTTTTCCAGTAGTCATGTATGGATGTGAGAGTTGGACTATAAAGAAAGCTGAGTGTCGAAGAATTGATGCTTTTGAACTGTGGTGTTAGAGAAGACTCTTGAAAGTCCCTTGGACTGCAAGGAGATCCAACCAGTCCATCCTAAAGGAAATCAGTCCTGAATGTTCATTGGAAGGACTGATGCTGAAGCTGATACTCTAATACTTTGGCCACCTAATGTGAAGTACTGACTCATTTGAAAAGACCCTGATGCTGGGAAAGATTGAAGGTGAGAGAAGAAGGGGATGACAGAGGATGAGATGGTTGGATGGCATCACCGACTCAATGAACATGAGTTTGAGTAAACTTCGTGAGTTTGTGATGGAGAGGGAGGCCTGGCATGTTGCAGCCCATGGGGTCGCAAAGACTCAGACACCACTGAGCTGCTGAACTGAACCGAGTCTGATTCTTATTTTGGTTTTTTTTTTCCCAACTGGAAAATACGATGTTATTCTACTTCCTTATTTCTACTTTCATTTTAGACACTGGTTAACACTTTGTCAGGATGACCCTATCACCGTAATTTTCTGACAAGCTGCTTAGATCAGCTTCAAGTTAAGTAGCTGTCTCTCCCAGTGAAGGCATAGTGCCCAAGGGCATGAAAACCTCCAACCATGGGACCTGTTCCTGGGAACCTGGGTGGAGAGATCCTTCTCCTGACAGTCTCTGGGTGGGAGTGTCAGTGTCAACTGGACTTGCATGGGATGGGCTTGGACAGCCAGTTGGCTGCACACGTGAGCCAGGATCTCATGGGATGTGGGGCTAGGAAGGGTGAGTGGCTAGAATAAGTTCAGATGTCATTGAAACACAGAGAAAGGGGTTAGACACAGTGTCTAAGAGTTTAACACTGAGCTAGTCGAGGACTTGGCAGATCCTCATGTGCCAAGCCCAGAGTTATTGTTGTTGTTGTTTTTATTTTTTTTTGGTTACTTATTTACTTATTTAGCAACTAGCTCTGTCTCCTGGTGAAACGTTTATTTAGTAAAGATATCACTCTTTGAAGGGAAGACAGAGAAAACAGGAAAACTGTCAATTACCATAATCTCCTCCCATGGAGAGAATTCTGCTGCAGTTGGTTGGGGTGAGGCCTGAGTGATCCCCAGGGTGGCCTGATAATATCTCTGGATGACAGCAATAGGAACGGAAGATCTTTTTCTCTTCTTTACCATATTATACCACTTGGAAAGGACTCTTCACCTAACCCGGGCTCCACTGTACTCTGGATTTCTTGAAGAATCTAGCAAGCTGGAATAGATGGGCCGCACAGATATGGTCTGACCTGGGACGGGGTCCCCAGAGATTTAACAACACATACAAATATCATCTCATTTTCTAGACTAGTGGTTCTCAAACTCAAACATACATCAAAATTACCTGGAAAGTTCGTTACAACAGATGGTGGGACCTCACCCTCAGAGTTTCTAATGCAGTAGATATGGGGTGGGAGCTGAAAATGTGTATTTCTACCAAGTTTTCAGAGGCGGATGCTGATGCTGCCAGCTCAGGTACCACGTTTTGAGAAGCAACGTTCCAGAGTTCTATTTTTTACTTCTAAACCATTTGCAACTACCATCTATGAAACCACAACTTTGAAAATAAGTCTATTTATTTTTTTTCCAGTGTTACCACTCATCCAAAAATTTTAAAAATGGAGAGCATTCTCAAGTTCATGGTTTAGAATGGTTTAATAGAATCCATAAGATGAATGTGTGGCATTCATTCCATACTCTCCTTAAGGACCATCTGGTATAGTGTATATTTATAATCCTCATGCCAGAAGCACATTTGTGTAAGAATGTACCCCCCTGATTGCTCCTTTTCTGTCTCTTTCTCTGAGTTCACTTACCCCCAAATAAATCATTCCATAAAGAACTTTTTGCTCCTGCAGAGAGAAGCTAGTGTTGCAGGTTCTGGAGTCAGATTGTCTGGGCTTATATTAGGCTGAGTAACTTTCCAGCTTGTGATCTTGTGCAAATGGCTTATGTTTGCTGTGTCTCAGTTTCTCTGTCTTTAAAATGGGAACCATGATGGTGCCTCTTTCATAGGATTGAGAAGAAATTGTGTTGATATCTGGAAAGCACTTAGCATGTTGTCTTGTACATGGAAGGGCTTAAGGCGTGTGAATATCATACTGATGTTGGTAACCTCACTGCTTTAAATAACACTTCCAGGTATATAAGCCACAAATCTGCATCTGCACCTCTGGGTCTTCTCTCAGGTACAGCCCTGTATTTTTAGCAACTGATGGACCTGTGTCTTCTTGCTCAGTAAGTTGCCAGGTTCTAAGCAACATATCTCTGACTCTCTGTTCTGTTTATGTCTCTCCATTCTCATCTCTATTACCATAGTTGGGTCCAGCTCACAACTCCCTGAACGTTTGTCACAACTACAACCCACGCATTCTCTCAAAGTAGGAACCAGGGAGTCAGTCTAATATCATCTCTCTTCCCTGTACAGTTACCAATGCTATGGGTTATCCTTTGGAAGCCTCCCTAGTAATTTCTCTCCTTTTTTCTAGTCTCTCTCTCCTTCAGTTTTATTTGTATTTGCTAATCCATTAATGTGCCTAAAACATATTCAGTTCAGTTCAGTTCAGTTCTGTTGCTCAGTCGTGTCCGACTCTTTGCGACCCCATGAATTGCAGCACGCCAGGCCTCCCTGTCCATCACCAGCTCCTGGAGTTCACTCAGACTCACGTCCATCGAGTAAGGATGCCATCCAGCCATCTCACCCTCGGTCGTCCCCTTCTCCTCCTGCCCCAATCCCTCCCAGCATCAGAGTCTTTTCCAATGGGTCAACTCTTCACATGAGGTGGCCAAAGTACTGGAGCTTCAGCTTTAGCATCATTCCTTCCAAAGAAATCCCAGGGCTGATCTCCTTCAGAATGGACTGGTTGGATCTCCTTGCGGTCCAAGGGACTCTCAAGAGTCTTCTCCAACACCACAGTTCAAAAGCATCAATTCTTTGGCACTCAGCCTTCTTCACAGTCCAACTCTCACATCTGTACATGACCACAGGAAAAAGCATATCCTTGACTAGACGGACCTTAGTCGGCAAAGTAATGTCTCTGCTTTTGAATATGCTATCTAGGTTGCTCATAACTTTCCTTCCAAGGAGTAAGCGTCTTTTAATTTCATGGCTGCAATCACCTTCTGCAGTGATTTTGGAGCCCCCAAAAATAAAGTCTGACACTCTTTCCACTGTTTCCCCATCTATTTCCCATGAAGTGATGGGATCGGATGCCATGATCTTCGTTTTCTGAATGTTGAGCTTTAAGCCAACTTTTTCACTCTTCTCTTTCACTTTCATCAAGAGGCTTTTTAGTTCCTCTTCACTTTCTGCCATAAGGGTGGTGTCATCTGCATATCTGAGGTGATTGATATTTCTCCTGGCAATCTTGATTTCAGCTTGTGCTTCTTCCAGTCCGGCATGTCTCATGATGTACTCTGCATATAAGTGAAAGAAGCAGGGTGACAATATACAGCCTTGACATACTCCTTTTCCTATTTGGAACCAGTCTGTTGTTCCATGTCCAATTCTAACTGTTGCTTCCTGACCTGCATACAGATTTCTCAAGAGGCAGGTCAGACACATTACTTCCTTTTAAGTTTCATTGTCTTACCCACTACCTGAAGAATACAGTGAAAAAAACTTTAACTTAATATTTAATGTTCTATTTGAGCTGTCCCAGCATACCTTTCCAAATATTATTTATTATACTCCCCATTATGCTCTTTTGCACAACCATACCAACCTACACACTGCTCCATTCTCCTGGTCCACTATGACACCTCGAAGTAAAGTATTCAGCTATAAGAAGTATTCACTTTTACCCTGAGCTGTAAGACCACTTTGTCTGAATTGTTTTGTAGGCTTTTACCTTATGCACATTGTATTAGACTTTTAAAGACACAGGTCATATTTCATCTACTCAAATATCATCTCCTATACATAAAACACTTCCTTTTTCTATAACCACTAAAAAAAATCACAGTCAATTAAAATATGACGCAATGCTTTCACATCACTTAGATTCAATTTACATATATTGAAAAGGCTACTTTGGATATTTTGCAGACACAGATTTATATCATTGTAATCCTTGTACATTTGCTAGAAGGAAAATATAAGTAATATGAAAAAGATGTCCTAGAAGTTTCTTCTAATTCAGTCTGAATAAAATGAATCATTTTTTTGACTCCAAGTCTTATTGTCTATGTTTTTCTAAATTTTATTGTCCTTTAGGTTATTTCAAGAGCATTAGAAGGCAATAAAATTAGAATCAGGAAAAGAATAGAAAACAAGTTTGAAACTGAAAAGGTAGTTTTTAAAAGGCATTAAAATTGATAAACTACTACTTAGATTGGTCAAGGAAAGAGAAAGAAAATTCAAATTACCAATAACAGGAAGGAAGGAGGGAACATTACTACAGATACTACAGACACTGCCCCGATAGGAAGGGAATATTATGAACAATTTTATATTGACAAATTGAATAACTTAGATAAAATGGTAAAACTACCAAAGTGGCTTAAGGGAAAAATAGATAAACATAATAGGTCTGTATCTATTAAAGAAATTAAATATATGGTAAAAGCAATAAGAAAATCTTTCCATAGAGAAAACTCCAGGGACACATGATTCCATTGGTAAATTCTACCAAACATTTATGTTTGAACAATAAATATAGCTTATTGTTATCTTTTTGATACATTGTGCATATGTGATACATTGTAGCTTGGAGGGGTTATCTAGGGTTGTAAGGTTGGTTCAACATTTTAAAAAATCAGTGTAATTACACATATCAGCAGACTGAAAAAGAAAAAGAAATATGAAAATCTCAATAGATGCAGAAAAACCTTTGATGAAATTTAAGACACATTCATGATAAAAACTCTCAGCACACTACCAATAGAAGGAAACTTCCTTAATCTGATAAGACATCCACAAAAACCCTATGCCACAATTAGTGATGAAAAATTAAATATTTTCCCTCTAATATGAGGAACAAGACAGGAATGTCAACTTTCACAGCTCTTATATAACATTGTACTAGAGATTTTTGTAAGATAATAAAAAAGGAAAAGGAAAAACCATACAAATTAGACGGGAAGAAATAAAGCTGCCTTTATTTGCAGATGATATAATCATTCATAGAAATTCCTGAAGACTATATATAAAAGCTACTAGCACTAATAAGTGAGTTTAGCAAATTTGCAGAATACAGTTGATATAAATATCAGTTGTATCCTGTGTTTTTACATACTAACAAGAATGAGTTGAAAATGGAAATTTAAAAAGAACCGTTTACAATAGCACAAGACATGAAATAGTGCTAACTTAACAAAATATGTGTCAGATTTATACGCAAAAACTTCTAACCATTGATGAGAGAAATTTTAAAAGATCTAAATAAGTGGAGAAATGTACTGTGTTCATGGTTTGGAAGACAAAATGGTTAAAATACCAGATCTTTATATATAGTCACTTGATATATTTTAATATAATTCTAATCAAAATCTCAGTAAGATCTTTGTAGAGAGTGACAGGCTGATTCTTCAGTATATGTAGGATAATCAAAGACCTAGAACAGTCAAACAATTTTGAAAAAGCCATTCAAAGAGAACTTGCACAAATTTGCAGTAACCAATATAGTGCAATGTTAGCGTTAAGGACACAAGGACAGACATGTAGAGTTCAGAAACATATGCACACATATGGTCAATTTGTTTTTGACAAAGGTGTCAAGGTAACTCAATGGAGAAGGGATAGTCTTTCAATAATGCTGCTGAGACAACTGCAGATCTACCTGCAAAAACCAACAACAACAAAAACAACAATGGCCTTCTATCACCATTTACAACAAACTTCCTCACTAAGTGGAATTATTGAATCACATGGTAGTTCTCACAGTCATGTCCATTGAGTCAATGATGCCATCCAATCATCTCATCAGACTCCGGGAGATAGTGGAGAACAGGTAAGCCTGATGTGCTGCAGTCCACGGGGTCTCAAAGTCAGACACGACTGAGCAACTGAACAATAACAACATGGTAGCTCTATTTTTAATTTTTTGAGGAATCTCCTCACTGGTTTCCATAGTGACTGAACTAATTTACATTTCCAGCAACAGTGCACGAGGATTCCCTTTCTCCACATTCTCAAAAACTCTTACCTTTTCTGTTTCTGATAGCCACTGTAACAGGTTGGCACCTGATATCTTATTTTGGTTTTGATTTTCACTGCTCTAATGATTAGTACTGTTGATCACCTTTTTATGTCCCTAGTGGCCATTTGTATGTCTTCTTTGAAAAATGTCCATTCAATTCCTCTGTCCATTTTTTTAATCGTATTGGGTTTTTTTTTTGCCTATTGAGTTGTGTGAGTGCTTTATATATTTTAGATACTAACCTTTTGTCAAACAGATGATTTGTAAATATTTTCTTCCATTCTGTATTCTGCCTTTTCGTTTAGTTGATGGTTTCTTTTGCTGTGCAGAAGCTTTTTCGTTTGAGGTAGTCCTACTTGTTTACTTTTGCTTTTGTTACCTTGTATTTTGGTGACAAACCCAAAAAATCATTGACAAGACCTCTGTCAAGGAGCTTATCCTCTGTTTTTTTTCTTTTAGAAAATCCAGGTCTTATGCTCAAACCCTCAATCCATTTGAGTTTATTTTTGTGTATTGTGTGAGATGGTCTAATCTGATTCTTTTACATGTGACTGTCCAGTTTTCCCAACACCATTTATTGAATATGTTTTCCTTATTGTATATTCTTGGCTCCTTTGTTGTAAATCAATGACTATATATGAATGGGTTCATTTCTATGCTATCTGTTCCATTTTTATGACTATGGCTTGGAAATCAGGAAATGTTATGCTTCCAGCTTTGTTCTTTCTTAAGATTGCTCTGAGAACTCTGGGTGTGTCATTGTTCCATACAAAGTTTAAGATTGTCTGTTCTTTTTCTGTGAGAAATGCTACTGGAAATTTGATAGAAATTGCATTGAATCTGTATAATGCTTTCAATAGTATAGATATTTTAATAGCATTAGTTCCTTCAGTACATGAGCATGGAATATCTTTTCATTTATTTGTGTCTTCTTTGACTACTTTCATCAGTGTCTTACGGTTTTCAGTATACAGATTCTTGCACCTTCTTGGTTAAATTTATTCATACCTATTTTATTCTTTTTGATGCAATTGTAAGTGGAATTGTTTTCTTAATTTCTTTCTGATAGTTCTTTGTAATTTTTGTGTATTGATTTTGTTTCCTACAGTTTTACTTAATCTGTTTATTAGTTCTAACATTTTTTTTTTTTTTTGGTGGAGTCTTTAGAGTTTTCTATACATAATATGTCACTTGCAAATAGAGACAAGTTTTACTTCTTCCTTTCCAATCCAGTTTGGATGCTTTTTATATCCTTTTCTTGCCTAATTGCTCTGGTTAGAGCTTCCGGTACTATGTGGTATAAAAGTAGTCAGAATGGGCATCCTTGTCTTGTTCCTGATCTTGGAGCTTCAGGCTTTCCCAATTAAGTATGATGTTAGCTGTAGGCTTGTTACATATGTCTTTTATTATGTTGAGGTATTTTTATTATTTTGGTGAGAATTTGTTGAGGGTTTTTGTCATAATTGGATATTGAATATTGTCAAGTGCTTTTTCTATGGCTACTGACATGAACACTATAATTTCTATCATTCTTTTTCTTAATGTGTAGATTAATTTGCAGATGTTGAACCATCCTTATATCTCTAGAGTAACTCCCACTTAATCATGGTGTATATGCTCCTTTTAATGGTTGTTGAATTTAGTTTGCTAAATCATGTTGAGGATTTTTGCATCTATGTTCATCAGGGATACTGGCCTAGGCTTGCTTTTCTTATGTTGTCCTGGTCTGGTTTTGGTGTCTGGATAATGCTGGCCTCATAAGATGAGTTTGAAACTTTCCCCTCCTCTCCTGTTTTTCGGAAAACTTTGAAAAAGAATCAGTTTTAATTCTTCTTTAAATATTTTAAAGCTGATTCATTACATCTGAGAGCTGAAATGTGGTATTTTAAAATATTTAACAGTGTTGAGTTCATGGGTAGGAGTTTACATTGCTTCTATACAATCCAATGAAACCATCTGATCCTGGGATTTTCTATGTTAGAAGTTTTTGGTTTTTTAAATTTTTATTGGAGTATAGTTGCTTTGTTGTGTTAGTTTCTGCTGTACAGCAAAGTGAATCAGCTATATGTATCCATGCTGCTGCTGCTAAGTCGCTTCAGTCGTGTCTGACTCTGTGCGACCCCATAGACGGCAGCCCACCAGGCTCCTCTGTCTCTGGGATTCTCCAGGCAAGAACACTGGAGTGGGTTGCCATTTCCTTCTCCAGTGCAAGAAAGTGAAGAGCGAAAGTGAAGTCGCTCAGTCGTGCCCCACTCTTAGCTACCCCATGGACTGCTGTATATCCTCTCTTTTTCAGATTTCCTTCCCATTTAGGTCACCACAGAGCACCGACTACAGTCCCCTGTGCTAGACAGTAGATTCTCATTAGTTACCTGTTTCATACATAGTAGTGTGTATATGTCAATCCCAATCTCCCAGTTCATTTCATCTTTCTTCCCCCTTTGGTGTATTGGGAAGTTTTAAATGACTGATTCTATATTACTAATGGTCTGCTCAACAACATCTTCTTACATAATATAGAGAAATCTCAAAAGCACTGTGCTGAGTGAAAGAAGTTGGACACAATAGGCTACATGCTGTATGATTCATTTATATGATAGTCTGGAAAAGGTGAAGTTAAAAGCAGAGTTCAGCTCCCTAGTTGCCAAGGTCTGGAGGAGGGAGAAAAGGAATACCATAGAAGGGGCATATGGACCCCTTTCAGGGATAATGAAAATAGTTTTTCTCTTGATTTTATTATGGTTACATAAGTGTACATAGTTTTCAAAATTCATAGAACTGAACATCTAAAAGAGTGAATTTTACCTTATGTAAATTTTATTTCAAGAGACTTGTCTTTCCACTATTGTCTTAAAATTCTTTTGTCTTGAAACTGTTTTTTTTTTTTTTTCAAATTAATGATATTCATTCTGCAAATTGTGATGCATATATGCAGCCAATGGTAACTACATCATAAATGCTGCCTGGCCCACAGAAGTTTTGGAAACATTAAAATACAAAAAAAAATGTGCTTCTTAGAATCAATGCATTGGGATTCCTTCTCTTCCCTAGGGAAGGGAACCCTTTAAGCTTCTAAGACCCTTCATGGCACCATTGGAGACTGGCTTTTCCTTACACTTCACAATCTTTGGTTAATAATTGAGTCATTTAATGCTTTTAACATCAGAGAGGCTTCTTAAACCTGAACTAATAGGTAGGGAATTTTGTGCCTTGGGAGACAAAGGGAATGTGCAAATAATAATCAGGCATAAGATTTTCATGAAATAACTCTATTCTATGGATCAAAATGTATCCTTTTTTTTTCTGAGTATAAAAATAACAACAAAAGTTAATGTATGTCTATTGGTACAACATCAGAATGCATAGAAGCAGTATAATCTCCTACCCTTGGACTCTGTGGGAGAGGGAGAGGGTGGGATGGGTTGGCAGAGTGGCAGGGTAACATGTGTGATATCATAAGTGAAACGAATCGCCAGCCCAGGTTTGATGCAGGATGCAGGATGCTTGGGACTGATGCACGGGGATAATCCAGAGAGAGGGTGTGGGGCGGGAGAGGGGAGGTAGGGGTCGAGATTGGAAGTTCATGTACACTCGTGGCTGATTCATGTCGATGTGTAGCAAAACGAATACAGTATTGTAAAGCAAAACAAACTAAAAAATAAAAATTAATTAAAGAAAAAAACACACACACAAAAAATAAAATAAAATACCACATTTCAACTCTCAGATGCACTCTTTTCACATATTAACGTCTCTGAAATATGGGTACATTTATACTGAGTCATATCTTAACCTCTTTCAGTTCAGTGGATTGAACTTGTATCAGTTCACTTCCGTCACTCAGGTATGTCCGACTCTTTGCGACTCCATCGACTGCAGCATGCCAGGCCTCCCTGTCCATCAGCAACTCCCGGAGTTTACTCAAATTCATGTCCATTGAGTCAGTGATGCCATCCAACCATCTCATCCTCTGTCGTCCTCTTCTCCTCCAACCTTCAAACTTTCCCAGCATCAGGGTCTTTTCCAATGAGTCTGTTCTTCGCATCAGGTGGCCAAAATATTGGAGTTTCAGCTTTAGCATCAGTTCTTCCAATGAAAATTTGGGACTGATCTCCTTTAGGATGGACTGGTTGGATCTCCTTGCAGTCCAAGGGACTCTCAAGAGTCTTCTCCAACACTACAGTTCAAAAGCATCAATTCTTCAACACTCAGCTTTCTTTATAGTCCAACTCTCACATCCATACATGACTAAAAACCATAGCC
Organism: Aepyceros melampus; assembly: GCA_006408695.1. Lineage (NCBI taxonomy): Eukaryota > Metazoa > Chordata > Mammalia > Artiodactyla > Bovidae > Aepyceros > Aepyceros melampus. Next base: position 97,434 of record SJXQ01008614.1, on the reverse strand, counting down.
TTGACTAGATGGACCTTTGTTGGCAAAGTAATGTCTCTGCTTTTTAATATGCTGTCTAGGTTGGTCAAAACTTTTCTTCCAAAGAGTGTCTTTTTTAATTTCATGGCTTAGTCACCATCTGCAGTGATTTTGGAGCCCTCCAAATAAAATCTGTCACTGTTTCCACTGTTTCTCCATCTATTTGCCATGAAGTGATGGGACCAGATGCCATGATATTCGTTTTCTGAATGTTGAGCTTTAAGCCAACTTTTTCATTCTCCTTTTTCACTTTCATCAAGAGGCTCTTTAGTTCCTCTTCACTTTCTGCCATAAGGGTGGTGTCATCTGCATATCTGAGATTGTTGATGTTTCTCCCGGCAATCTTGATTCCAGCTTGTGCCTCCACCAGTCCAGCGTTTCTCATGATGTACTCTACATAGAAGTTAAATAAGCAGGGTGACAATATACAGCCTTGTGTACTCCTTTTCCTATTTGGAACCAATCTGTTGTTCCATGTCCAGTTCTAACTGTTGCTTCCTGACCTGCATACAGATTTCTCAAGAGGCAGATCAAGTGGTCTGGTATTCCCATCTCTTTCAGAATTTTCCACAGTTTGTTGTGATCCACACAGTCAATGGCTTTGGCATAGTCAACGAAGCAGAAATAGATGTTTTTCTGGAACTCTCTTGCTTTATGATCCAGCAAATGTTCACAATTTGATCTCTGGATCTTCTGCCTTTTCTAAATCCAGCTTGAACATCTGGAAGTTCACAGTTCACATATTGTTGAAGCCTGGCTTGGAGAATTTTGAGTATTACTTTACTAGCATGTGAGATGAGTGCAGTTGTGTGGTAGATAGAACATTCTTTGCCATTGCCTTTCTTTGGGATTGGAATGAAAATGGAGCTTTTGCAGTCCTGTGGCCACTGCTGAGTTTTCTAAATTTGCTAGCATATTGACTGCAGCACTTTCCCAGCATCATCTTTTAGGATTTGAAATAGCTCAACTGGAATGCCATCATTTCCACTAGCTTTGTTCGTAGCGATGTTTTCTTTTTTTTTCTTCCTATTACAACATCATGATTTATTAAAGCACATCATTCTGTACAACAAAGGGCCTTAACGGTTGTCTATTCTCAGCCAAACTTCTCTATAAGTTAGTTTCTCTTAATAAAAAACATGTTATACTTTAAATTAGTAATTTAACTGATGAGGAAGTTACCATAATACCTGTTTTAACATTGAGCAAATCTAACCACCTATTGAACATTAATGTAAAATCCTGACATAGAATTTGATTTAAAACTTCTCAAAATAAATTCATTAAAACAGGTTCCCTATGAAAGTATGTAAGAAGGAAAGCTAGCATAGTAGCAGGTGCAGTCTTTACATTTTATTAACCGTAAAAGATACTTTTTAAAAGAGTCTAATAGAGACATTAACTGTGCAAAAGCTGATGAGATTTACAGTCTTAAATACAAGCACCAACACAGAAAGGATAATGTGTCAGTTCAGTTCAGTTCACTTCAGTCGCTCTGTCATGTCCGACTCTTTGCGACCCCATGAATTGCAGCACGCCAGGCCTCCCTGTCCATCACCAACTCCCGGAGTTCACTCAGACTCACGTCCATTGAGTCTGTGATGCCATCCAACCATCTCATCCTCTGTCGTCCCCTTCTCCTGCCCCCAATCCCTCCCAGCATCAAGGTCTTTTCCAATGAGTCAACTCTTTGCATGAGGTGGCCAAAGTATTGGAGTTCCAGCTTCAGCATCATCCCTTCCAATGAACACCCAGGGCTGATCTCCTTTAGGATGGACTGGTTGGATCTCCTTGCAGTCCAAGGGACTCTCAAGAGTCTTCTCCAACACCACAGTTCAAAAGCATCAATTCTTTGGTGCTCAACCTTATTTACAGTCCAACTTTCATATCCATACATGACCACTGGAAAAACCATAGCCTTGACTAGATGGACCTTTGTTGGCAAAGTAATGTCTATGCTTTTGAATATGCTATCTAGGTTGGTCATAAGTTTCCTTCCAAGGAGTAAGCATCTTTTAATTTCATGGCTGCAGTCACCATCTGCAGGGATTTTAGAGCCCCCCCAAAATAAAGTCTGACACTGCTTCCACTGTTTCCCCATCTATTTCCCATGAAGTGATGGGACCAGATGCCATGATCTTCGTTTTCTGAATGTTGAGCTTGAAGCCAACTTTTTCACTCTCCTCTTTCACTTTCATCAAGAGGCTTTTTAGTTCCTCTTCACTTTCTGCCATAAGTGTGGTGTTATCTGCATATCTAAAAGTCCATTAATTACACTTGAGAGGATCATTTCTTTATGTAAGCACAATCTCATTTATGAATTACACATGATATGTAGTTTAGGATCCATCTACATTATGCTTGTAACTGCATGCTGCTGCTGCTGCTGCTAAGTCACTTCAGTCGTGTCCGACCCTGTGCGACCCCATGGACTGCAGCCACTCAGGCTCCTCCGTCCATGGGTTTTCCAGGCAAGAGTACTGGAGTGGGTTGCCATTGCCTTCTCCTCATAGTGATGTTTTCTAAGGCCCATTTGACTTCACATTCCAGGATGTCTGGCTCTAGGTGAGTGATCACACCATTGTGATTATCTGGGTCATGAAGATCATTTGTATAGTTTTTCTGTGTATTCTTGCCACCTCTTCTTAATATCTTCTGCTTCTGTTAGGTCCATACCATTTCTGTCCTTTATTGTGCCCAATTTTGCATGAAATATTTCCTTGGGATCTCTAATTTTCTTGAAAAGATCTCTAGTCTTTTCCATTCTACTGCTTTCCTCTATTTCTTTGCACTGATCACTGAGGAAGGCTTTCTTATCTCTCCTGCTATTCTTTGGAACTCTGCATTCAAATGC